>OY744553.1:2424985-2474985 GCA_963556195.1 Sepiola atlantica
TATATACATACATTAATATTTTAATTATTACAGATGTGTGCAAATGCCGCCACACTGACATGACAATGTTTCGATATGTAGTTCTTAACACCCAAGATCTTCTATGTTCTAACCTAACCCTAACCCTAACCGTAACTTAAACCTTAACCCTAACTCTAACCTAAACCCCAACCCTAACCTAAACCCAATCATAATCCCTAACCCTTACCCTAACCCTAAAACTAACCTAACCTCTTTACCCTAACCCTAACATAACCTAACCTAAACCCTAACCCTAACCTAACCCTAACCCTAACCCTTAAATAATCTTATATAATATAATATATATATATATATATATATATATATATATATATAGTACCTCGGTGTATTTTTAAAAGAAATAAATGTTTAAAAGAAATAAATAAATTGCTCAATCGCAATAATGTAAGAATTAATATACAAATTATGTATTTCGGAGTCGTTCTATGGTGACATTGATATAGGCTGACCATTTATTCTTGTGAAAACGTCGTAGTAAAAAACGTCGTAGTAAACGTAGTAGTAAAAAGCGTCGTAGTAAACGTAGTAGTAAACGTAGTAGTAAAAAACGTCGTAGTAAAAAACGTCGAAGTAAACGTAATAGTAAACGTCGTAGTAAAAAACGTTGTAGTAAACGTCGTAGTAAAAAGCGTCGTAGTAAACGTAGTAGTAAAAAACGTAGTAGTAAACGTAGTAGTAAAAAACGTCGTAGTAAAAAACGTCGAAGTAAACGTAATAGTAAACGTCGTAGTAAAAAACGTTGTAGTAAACGTCGTAGTAAAAAGCGTCGTAGTAAACGTCGTAGTAAAAAGCGTCGTAGTAAACGTAGTAGTAAAAAACGTAGTAGTAAACGTAGTAGTAAAAAACGTCGTAGTAAAAAACGTCGAAGTAAACGTAATAGTAAACGTCGTAGTAAAAAACGTTGTAGTAAACGTCGTAGTAAAAAGCGTCGTAGTAAACGTAGTAGTAAAAAACGTAGTAGTAAACGTAGTAGTAAAAAACGTCGTAGTAAAAAACGTCGAAGTAAACGTAATAGTAAACGTCGTAGTAAAAAACGTTGTAGTAAACGTCGTAGTAAAAAGCGTCGTAGTAAACGTAGTAGTAAAAAACGTAGTAGTAAACGTAGTAGTAAAAAACGTCGTAGTAAAAAACGTCGAAGTAAACGTAATAGTAAACGTCGTAGTAAAAAACGTTGTAGTAAACGTCGTAGTAAAAAGCGTCGTAGTAAACGTAGTAGTAAAAAACGTAGTAGTAAACGTAGTAGTAAAAAACGTCGTAGTAAAAAACGTCGAAGTAAACGTAATAGTAAACGTCGTAGTAAAAAACGTCGAAGTAAACGTAATAGTAAACGTCGTAGTAAAAAACGTCGCAGGAAAAAACGTCGTAGTAAAAAACGTCGTAGTAAACGTAGTAGTAAACGTTGTAGTAAAAAACGTCGTAGTAAACGTCGTAGTAAACGTCGTAGTAAACGTCGTAGTAAAAAAACATCGTAGTAAAAAACGTCGTAGTAAAAAACGTCGTAGTAAAAAACGTCGTAGTAAAAACATCGTAGTAAAAAGCGTCGTAGTAAAAAACGTCGTAGTAAACGTAGTAGTAAACGTCGTAGTAAAAAACGTCGTAGTAAACGTAATAGTAAACGTCGTAGTAAAAAACGTCGTAGTAAAAAACGTCGTAGTAAACGTAGTAGTAAAGGTCGTAGTAAAAAACGTCGTAGTAAAAAACGTCATAGTAAACGTAGTAGTAAACGTTGTAGTAAAAAACGTCGTAGTAAACGTCGTAGTAAACGTCGTAGTAAAAAACGTCGTAGTAAAAAAACATCGTAGTAAAAAACGTCGTAGTAAAAAACGTCGTAGTAAAAAGCGTCGTAGTAAAAAACGTCGTAGTAAACGTAGTAGTAAAAAACGTCGTAGTAAAAAACGTCGTAGTAAAAAACGTCGTAGTAAAAAACGTCGTAGTAAAAAACACCGTAGTAAAAACACCGTAGTAAAAAACATCGTAGTAAAAAACGTCGTAGTAAAAAACGTCGTAGTAAAAAACATCGTAGTAAAAAGCGTCGTAGTAAAAAACGTCGTAGTAAACGTAGTAAAAAACGTCGTAGTAAAAAACGTCGTAGTAAACGTAGTAGTAAACGTCGTAGTAAAAAACGTCATAGTAAAAAACGTCGTAGTAAAAAAGCATCAGATCTCGGTAGTGTTCTGCCGTATCTTCATTTCCAGAGTCTGAAATACAGATAAAAATGTAAGAACTACGCTGCTCGGAGGCTTATTACACACTGACGGCAATATACTCGCTACATCAAATACATGATTGGAAAAATTAAAATATTAAACGATCTTTAGAAGGACGGAAAAATGACATTAGCAAAAAACGAACGAACTTTTTGGCCAACCCAATAAATATATATATATATATATTTAAAATTACTCGATACAGCCTTTGTTAAGAGAGGGCGAAACCGGTCGGCTGGAATTTTTTTTCTCGATTAACTTTTAATCATGAACAATAGAATTCGTCTTCCCTTCATGCTTGTGATAATAAAATTTTGTACTCCCGCCAAATTGATGAAATATATATATATATATATATATATATATATATTTGCCTCTGTCACTTTCTCTCTTTTCCTTTTTACCATATACTGTTCTCTCTCCCTTCCGCTCAATCGTGCCCCTACTCTGTTTGCACACATTTTCTTCTCCTTCAGCCTCATTCTCTCTTTCTTTCTTTTTTCTTCCCCGTCCCTTTCAAATTATTTTCCACTCCCTCTTTCATTCTCTTGCCACCTCGTTGTTTCTGTAACGCCCGTCTGATGTTTGGAAATATCCATAAGTCCAACGTTCCTGTCCCTCGATTTTGATCCGGGACTTTGAAGTGTCAATTTCCCCGGAAAAAAATTGCAAAATCAAAGACCGATACGACATTCTCCCACTTTTAATGTTTCACGCACAGTTTTGGCCCTTAAAGGCGTAGCCGATCCAAGTTACAATTTTACAGAGGCGTAAAAATCACACACACGCATACACACACACACACACACATATATATATATATATATATAATTATAAATATTTGTTTTTATCTGCATACGTATACGTTTCATCCTTTCGGGAATCGTCAGTGTAGAGATGATTATTCATACTGGTCGTCGGATTCGAACCCCGGAACACGAGTGATGTTTCAAACTCGAATTCCGACGTCTTAGCATACACCGCCGTTATCAACAACTCGGTAAAACACCGAGAGATTAAACCTATTTAAAGGCAGCCATCGTAAAATTGTTCGACTACTGAAAGGAAAATGCATTGAAGCCAAGATAACGGCTGTGCGATTGCTACTCACTACAGAGCCCAGCCTGAATTTAGGGACGTCAAATAGTATATATATATATATATATATATATATATATATATATATATATATACGCACTGAAGAGCTGTGATACAGCGAAACAGTCTGCATGTAGATTATGTCTGAATGAAAAATTTGAAATCCTAAACTTTAAAGACCCCCTAAATCTATTAAACTGTAGAAGTGAGATAGCAAACAGCTGCCTGCACATAATTAAATTTACCTTAGGCTAACAATACATACATAAATAAATAAATAATTAATTAAACAAATAAGTAAAAAAAAACTAAAAAAAACTAAACTAAACTAAAACATTACAATTTAAAAACTAAAAACTAAAATAGAAATACAAGGAACCACCTGTTAAAATAAGTTCACCTATTGTATTGACACAACAAAGAAACAGGATATAGACAACTCTATAGAAAACAGAACAATCGAACAGGCCCTTTGTTTGTGGAAAACCCAACGATTGGCTGAGAGAACTACAAATAATCTGATTGGTTAACAAGCTAGCCGTGTATATAAAAACATATTGCAAAAATAACTCCATGCATTTTAGCCTGAAAATCCCCCCGGGGATGAAACGCGGGAGCCTCTGTGTAGCTTAATTGCCATAAATATATTTTCATAGCTTACTACCGAGCTCTACTTACGTATCGAGCACTGTTGAAGTAAATACTGAAAATTGATACATACAAAATTATATCGCTTTATAAAATTTTATGTGGATACATGAAATAGTCATATATATATATATATATATATATATATATATATATATATATATATATATATATATATATATATATATATATATACAGGGTGGGCAAAAATAAGGGTCCTATTTTTAAAAATTCATAACTGTTTTATTTATTGATTTTTTTTTTCTTTTTATAGAATAAGTAAAGGACCCCTTCCGAAGCAAGCATGAGCCGTATTAGCCCTAAGGAACGTACCCTCATTTAGAAAACATTATTTTTGCTTAAAAAACTCAAAACAGTGTAAAAAACAATACTTTAGTTTTTGTAAGTTTTAAGAAGTGTTTTTCGGCTAAAATTTGTTTGGTTTATTTCAAAAAATCTCGGAAGGGTCAGTCTACACACACATAAAGTTTGGTGAGTTTAACTTTTATTTTGTGGAAGTTATTCAAATTCAAGTTATTCAAATTTAAAGATAGGACGATTATTTTGGCCCATCCTGTATATATATATATAAATGAATGCGAAAGTTGAGCCAAATTCTCGCACTAATAGAGAACGTAATAAAGCACTATTTCCAGTTGATTCAACTTTAATAACTTTCTCGTATGCACTTGACACAAACACAGAACTGGCCGAAAGAAACTAACATAACATTATTGATTGTCTAAAATAAGATAATCGTGGGTTGAAGTCAAGCAACCTGGATTGGAAAAAACAAATATGGCGCATCGTGAGAAATAAATTAATTGTTGATAGAAACCATCCGCAAAAAGTAGCAGCAGAAGGAAATACGACGTCGCTGGATAAAACGCATTTGGGGAGAGGGGGTTACATCAACAGCGAACTCCCACAGTGTACGTTTACAGGTTTAGTCAGGCGTGTCACAAATAATTATATAATAACAACCGAATTTGGTATCGTCAGTCGATTGTAAATTAGGGTTCGAGATAATTAACTGCATCTAATTCATGTGCGTGCGTTTTCCTTCCTGATTAACCCACCTTCACCGCCACCTACAATAAAGCTAGATCATTATATTTTTGTAAATTAATGTTGTCGTCCTTCTTCTGAGTTCAACGCAATTAAATGATCTTTTTCGAGTCCGTGTTATAAAAGAAATAAAACATTTCTATCGGTCTGTCAGGCATCAGTTTTAAATAGAATTTTCGTTTGTCTGTCAAACTTTACTTTGAAATAGTATTTAGGGTCTTGTATGTTTGCAGTTTAATTATATTGTTTGTTCTGTCACAATTAAGTTTGAAATAGCATTTTCTTTGGTCTGTCACAATTCAGTTTTAAATAGCATTTTCTTTGGTCTGTCACAATTCAGTTTGAAATAGCATTTTCTTTGGTCTGTCACAATTCAGTTTGAAATAGCATTTTCTTTGGTCTGTCACAATTCAGTTTGAAATAGCATTTTCTTTGGTCTGTCACAATTCAGTTTGAAATAGCATTTTCTTTGGTCTGTCACGTCATTGAATAAGTCCTGGGGGTGTGTATCTACATTGATAACGAAGTCCGTCAGTGGGCGTTTGCAGGTGACGGCGGGTGGGAGGAGGGTCACAAATTATTATATAATAAATCCCCGAAATTGATTAGCGATTTTGGTCCGAAAAAAAACGCCAAGTCGAATTCTCGCGTGTTATTTCCTAACAAACCCACACTCCTTCACCGCTACCGACAATAAAACTATATCATTTTTATATATCACTGTTCCTGTCATTCTTTTCAGTAAACCCGAAATACAACACGACTTACGATAATATGATATAGTTTATTATGAAATCGTCAGAGGAGACGGATATCGATGATGTGGTGTCGGGCGCTGGTTTGGTCGGGGTGTCGGATCGATGGACACAATACTCGTTGATCAGAGCTGAGTTTACATTATTGGCTGGGCCAAGACAAGCGTCGGGGCAGGCGACATGGCCTGTAATAACAATTAACTCGCGATTATGATGGATTGTCACTTTTAAACCGGCCAATATTCTACATAAACGCATTACAAATGACGGCCCGAACAGACACGCGTCCATACTGCGTCTGGCTCGACTGCTGGAGACAATGGCGATTGTTACAATGAGAAATCGTAAAGTTTTAAAGCGGGAGAAACGAAGCCAGGTGATAAGTTCGTTAAAGAAAGAAATATTTCAATATGTCGTTGAGAGATTTGTTGCCGTTCGAGTAGGTCTGTATTAGTATTGAAAACGATACAGAACTGGGCTCGGCGCCATTATCAATATAGCCTATTGAAAGCGTGTGTACCCTTGAGGGTCTGTTGTTCAACGTGTTTGATAGCAACAGTTTGAAATCAATATGTCCTCTGTCTAAAAAGATGCTTGGGGGACATTCTTCTCCTTGTCGTGTCTTCAAAGCAGGTGTTTTTATATATATATATATATATATATATATATATATATATATATATATATATATATATATATATATATGTGTGTTTGTGTATATGCGTACACACAAACACACACACACGCACACACATATATATCTATCTATCTATCTATCTATATATATATACATATATACATGTGTGTGTGTGTATGTGTATATGCGTACACACATACACACACAAATATATCTCTTAACGGCGCCTTCAATGCTGTAGTAACACTCATATACTTAACCCATGCTCTAGAGCATTCACTACTCGCACCGGACATATATACAAACACTTCAATAACATCGAAGAAGATTGTCAGTCTTCGGCGTTGCTGTTGACTTTGACCATAAATATATATATATATATATATATATATATATATATATATATATATATGTATATATATATATATGTGTGTACGCATATACACAAACACACACACACACACACATATATATATATTTCGGCAGCAAGTCATTCATTATACATGTGTCGTTGAAGACCACGGAGTTTTCTTTCTTTACTATTTGTCTGGTCAATTTCTCGACGCGGCGAGCGATTCGTCGGGTTTCCGGTGTCAATTAGTGGAGTATGGCGCCTAATGTTGTATCTTGGGCCATTTGTCTAGCGCTTTCGGTCTCGCGATCGTCTTCAGGAAGCTGTCTCTTATTGTTAGTACAGAACCGTATTTATGGTTTTATGTTTGGTTATATCTATTAATTTACATATGTGTATATATATATATTTATTCTTTTATTTACTTATTTACTTATTAATTGATTTATTTATTAATTGATTTTTATTCATCATTTTTTAAAATCTATTATTATTTGTACTCACTAGGAGTTCTCACACAGATAATCGTCAGTGATTGCTCACCGACAACATTATTATTATTATTATTATTATTATTATTATTATTATTATTATTATTATTATTATTATTATTATTATTATTATTATTATTATTATTATTATTGTGTATTAATTGTTGAAGACTGATAATCAATTAATAAGTAAGTAAGTAAGTAAGTAAATAAAAGAATAAAGATATATATAAGATACAAACACAACACACCCATATCTATCTGTCTCCACACGCGCACATACGATAAACGGTAGACTTTTATTGTTGATGAATTGCGTGGACTGTATGATCGTTCAGATCCACTTAGTTGTATTTGTGGTTCACAACTAAATGATTCCTGAGACCATTATATGTTCGCCATTCGTATATTATTATGCGGGTGTCAGGCAAAACATAGCACCCAATGACGGGTAACAAATTATTGGCATTTCTGGATTCAACTACACCCCACTTGCCCCATTTGTTTCTCCATCGCCTATACCCATTGCCCGTCTCTATATCTGCCACAGTAATATTAGCAATGCATGACTTTGCTTTCATCGATTTCCACAGTTCTACTAAAACCATCTTAACGGGATTGTCAATGAAAGACATCGCGAAAATATCGCGTATCAAATGGGCTTCCTTCGCAGAGTTTTTCTGATTGTGGATATGGGCGTTATTCATATTCGGAGTCTGATGCTGGCTCTACACTTTCTTCCAGCGAAACCAATAAATAATTTTAAAAAATTGCCACACAAAAAAAAAAATCGTACCATACAAATATGATGATGGCCCTGTGAGGACGGACGCATCTTGAGGTGGGCGTATGTCTTAGAGATCGTTTGGTTTCGCTTGAAACAAAACAGAATTGAAAGTTTAAAAGATTGTTTGTCTCGTGAAAAAATGGTCATGAAGGTTTTTGTTGCAGACACAGCGGGCGGCGAGGTTCACGGCAATTACAGAAACGAAGAAAGAATTCAACCACTAGACGACATCGAGACGGCGTCCATCCGCGACGAAGAAGTATAATGGTACGAGAAATTAAAAGGTATGCAACATATACATTTTTGGTGTTAAAACTGACCAGTTTGCCACGGCCCATTCCGGGACGGGTATACAAAACGAGAGCTCCCACGGCCCATTCCGGGACGGGTATACAAAACGAGAGCTCCCACGGTCACTTCCGGGACGGGTATACAAAACGAGAGCTCCCACGGTCACTTCCGGGACGGGTATACAAAACGTGAGCTGCCACGGCCCATTCCGGGACGTGTATACAATACGAGAGCTGCCAAGGCCCATTCCGGGACGGGTATACAAAACGAGAGCCGCCACGGTCACTTCCGGGACCGGTATACAAAACAAGAGCTGCCACGGACCATTCCGGGACGGGTATACCAAACGAGAACCCCCACGGCCCATTCCGGGACGGCTATGCAACATAACGTACCTACAGACTTCCCAATGATTATTTCTATCTTTTGTTTACACACACAGACACCATAGTTGTAGCAAGCAAACTTGACTGTCGCTCGCACCCTTTCTCTTAACCTTAGATGGCAAAAAAAACCCAAAAACTATCTGAGCCAATATTTCCCGGTCTGTATTGGAAGTCGCATGTGCATGTTCTTAGCTTAGCATGGTATGAATCAAAGTTTTGATTTGAATTTTTCTATGGCGCGTCGAAATTTAGAAAAATTTTTATGATGTATTTTTCAAATGAATAAATTGGTTGTTTAGGGACTTCTTCACGATTTCGTACTCTTTTTGTATCATCGTCAAACTTTCAATTTCAGAGGTTTCTACAATACCCTTCCGCTCGTCTGCGAAGTTATGGAAATAATCGAAAACCTCGTTTGTGGGGTAGTGCACAAAAGTCGCTTTCCGTATTTTGTAGGTGTCGATAAGCAGGTTTTCTAATTTATCTATCGACTTTTGTCCAGCAAATTTATTTTTATTTTTAACATAATTCACCCCAAACAAGGCAGGCCGCCACTGTAGACGTAAGGGGCTACCGAGAAAAAGAAAAGGGGAGAAGGTTGGGTGGGGGATCAACCTAAATTGGGATCTGCGCAGCGAGATGTCTGTTTACATTAGTTTTAAATTTCTGCATGGCAGTACCGTCGGGGAAACAGGGGGCAGGGAGGGAGTTCCAGAGGCCAGCAGCACGAGGAAAGAAGCTAATTGAGTAGAAGGCTCTCCACTGTATTTTGGCCAGCATGGACGCTGAAATTTGGAAAAGCAAGCCCATTGTTGTTAGCCATATTAGCTGCTTTTTTCGTCTCGTGTCGATTTCCTTACTTTGTTGGGGAAAGAAAATATCCTAATCACTAAATCTTCGTCGTCAGATGTGGTTTTTTAGTTTCACTTTACAAGACCAAACTCAGAATGACAAGAAAGTACAACATACGCAGAGACACACGTGAGTTTTCAATCTGTAGCGGAATGAAACTCTTATGTTTTTTCACAGAGTGTTCCTCTATTTCCGGCATATAGCAACGCGCATGTCCGGTAGTTTCCTTAACTTCCGACTTGTAAAAAGGAAAAGAATTTGTTAAGATTAAATCGAGGTTATTTCCTTTCACTGAACATAAAAAGTATCTGCATATATGTATATATATATATGTATATATATATAAATAAATAAATAAATATATATATATATACACACACATTATATATATATATATATATATATATATATATATATATATATATATATGTATGTATATATATATATGGCCGCACGGTTAGCGACGTTGGATTTGGGTTGACAATACTTGTAATCCAGGGTTTCGGTAGTGAATAGTCATATCTCTATGCTGATGAAGCCAGATTAAAAAAGGACAAAACGTATACGTACATAGATAATAAACACTAACAAATATTTATATTTGTCGCTCCTCGTAAAAAAGTAGAGCACTGTAATGGTAGTACTAACACAGCATGACGTCACTTGCTTTATAATGCATCATTCTTTCCCTAATAAAAGTAGAATGCATGTACGTCAAGCCGCTATTCAGAATTGGCGACGTTGGATTTGGGTTGAAAAATACTTGTAATCTAGGGTTCTGAATCACATGACCGGTAGTGAATAGTCATATCTCTATGCTGATGAGTCCAGATGACGAAACGTATACGTACATAGATAATAAACAATAACAAATATGTATATATATATATATATATATATATATATATAATTATTTCATGTATCCACATGAAATGTTATAAAGAGATATCATCTTTTATGTATCAATTTTCAGTATTTACTTCAACAGTGCTCAATACGTGAGTAGATCTAGGTAGTAAGTTATGAAAATATATTTATTGCAATTAAGCTACATTGAAGCTTCCGCTATTTTTTAAATTGTAAAATTTTACTTAGTTCGACGATACCATAAGAGGATGAAATGAAAATTTGTCGCTCCTCGAAAAAGTAGAGCACTGTAAGTGTAGTATTAACACAGCATGACGCCACTAGCTTTTAAATTCATCGTTCCTTTCATTAAAAAAAAAGTAGAACGCTCTAGACGTTAAGCCCGCCGATAAAGTGTTAAAATGATCACAGTTTATTCGCTATTTAAAATTGGCTGTGTGGTTAAAGCGTCGGATTTGAGTTGCAAAATACTCGTAATCCGTGGTTTCGAATCGTATGACCGGTAGTGAATAGTCATATCTCTATGCTGATGAGTCCCGATTATTAAGGACGAAACGTATACGTACATAGATAATAATCAATAACAAATATTATATGTATATATATATATATATATATATATATATATATATATATATATATATATATATATATATATAAATATATATATATATATATATATATAAATAAATAAATACATACATATATATAAATACTTATACACACACACACATATATATATATATAATAATAATGGTAATAATCCAGGTAAAAATATCCACAGGGTGGTAATCCAGAGAATTTTAACCGGGTTTATAAAAAGTGCTCAATATCAAAATAGAGCTTTATATATGATATTTTTTTATTTTATTTACACAGACATGTACAAAATCTGCGACACTGGCATGTCGATGTTATCGATCAACAGTTACTATAAACTAAGATCTCATCAGGCAGAGTTAGAAATAGATCTTAACCTCAGATCATATTCGATCTGAGGTTAAGATCGGATTCTAACTCTGCCTGATGAGGTCTCAGTTTATAGTAACTGTTGATCGATAACATCGACATGACAGTGTCGCAGATTTTGTACATGTCTGTGTAAATAAAAAAATTATCATATATATATATATATATGCACTAAAAGAAAGTCATGGTAGATTGTTTTAATCAGGAAATTAGTGAGTTTTCAAAACCAGTTAAATTGAAAAAATAAAAACACAATATCAAATTTAGTTTTTTTTCTGCTCAGTATATCCGCCCTCTCACTCATTCTGGTTTTCCCTCTCCAGCTACGGGTTAAATAGCATTACTACTTTCGTAGTATTTTAATTAATTCATAATGGACTATTCAAATCTGCTGTTACATAGCTGACGGAATGAGAACAATCGACCCCGACTGATTAAAAAAAAAAACGTTCATTTAGAAATCCAATAAATATCTCCGAGTTAAATGTTTCAAAGTCCGACTAAAATACGCACACGAAGACGGTCGGAGATTAAATCGGCCGAAACGTTGTTATTAATCTATTTCTCAATATGAGATGAGTAGTCCGAATAACAGAAATAATCTAAATTCTCAATCGTCTACTAAAAAAGATTGCTAAACTTAAAGAACGCTAAACTATTCACGTATTTTTTTGTTTTTTCAGATTACATCTGAGAATTGATTTCTTTTCGAAGTTCTTTTGTTTAAAACCCCTATAAATCACAGCTGTGTGATTGTCTCCTCGAAGAGCAGCGCATTACGAGAAACGGCGAACCCTGTTATCGAGTTGATTGGCCCGGCGTATTAACTTAATACCTCCTATTTAGCTTGGCGTCTTTTCGAAGTGTTGACGCCAGATAAAACACGGCCGACCTTCTGTCACCCACCGACAAATCGGACGTTTTCAACGCGGTTTTATATGATTACGAAGCGGCTTTTCGTCTAGTTCAGGTGACGAGATTTCAGCCTGATCTTCCTTATACGTTGCTGACCGATTAGACTAAGACGCGACGTTTATATAATGCCGCAGAGTCTACACGACCGTTAATGACGTTGTTTGGTTAGTTCATCTGTTTTATTCCTAAATCCACTTATAATATAACGAACACTTTCTCTGTCAGGATGTCTGTCTGTCTGTCTGTCCGTCCTGAAGAAATTTTGTAAACAGAAGAGGGAAGGAGGGGCGAGATAATTACTATTTAATTAAAGTCGGAAACATAAACAAATACATTGGGCCACAAATTAACGAATAAATAAACAATAAATAATTTTCGATTCGAACTCGCAACCTTGACGCTAACTGCCTAACGCTCTACCGAAACCCCCACCGAGACATAGTTAAAATCTAAATTTAATTTTCTTACTTGAACAAATCGCTTTTTTTTCACATCTCTCATTTAGCAATAAATGATCGTATAATACTTGGTTCTTTTTACGCTTTGGGGTCTGCGTCCGTGCTCGATATGTTCTTCCAAAATACAATTAGGTCTGCTTTCGCCCCAATTTTTTTTTTTTTGGCGCGAAAAAAAAAAAACTTTTCCCGCCCCCCCCCAAATATTTTCCCGCCAAAAAAAAAAAAAAATTTTTTTTTTCCTTTTTAAACAAAAAAAATATTCGGAGACAAATTTTTTTTTCTTTGAACGCGGCTACCTAGCAAAAATAGACGACCGTTAGGGAGTCTATTTTTGCTAGTCCACTTATAATATAACGAAGAGCTTCTCTGTCTGTCTGTCTGTCTGTCTGTCTGTCTTTCTGTCCGTCCTGGAGAATGTTTGTAAACGTAAGATTAGGGAGGGGGTAAATACTATTTACTTAATTTCTAAGTCAGAAACATAAGAAATACATTAGGGCACATCTTAACAACTAAATAAACAACATATAATTTCGACGCCGAGGTCGTCATTTGAACTCGCAATGAATGATCTTAAAACGAGGCTACGTATCAAAACTGGTTCTTCGATCAGGTTGCAAGCAAGCAGAAGATAACTTTTGGAAGAAATACATTTTTACGATCTGCAGTTAACAAATGACTTTCTACGATCTGTGTCAGTGCGTTAAATCTCCCGAAGGACTAATCGAGTTCTGTCAGCAACGGTCACTTCTAGCGAGAGACTAACCCTTACCCTAACCCTAACCCTAACCCTAACTCTAACCCTAACCCTAACGCTTACCCTAATCCTAATCCTAACCCTAACCCTTACCCTAACGCTTACCCTAATCCTAACCCTAACCCTAACCCTAACCCTAACCCTAACCCTAACCCTAACGCTTACCCTAATCCTAATCCTAACCCTAACCCTTACCCTAACGCTAACCCTAACCCTAACCCTAACTCTAACCCTAACCCTAACGCTTACCCTAATCCTAATCCTAACCCTAACCCTTACCCTAACGCTTACCCTAATCCTAACCCTAACCCTAACCCTAACCCTAACCCTAACGCTAACGCTAACGCTAACCCTAACGCTAACCCTAACCTTAACCCTAAACCTAACCCTAACCCTAACCCTAATGCTTACCTAAATCCTAACCCTAACCCTAACCTTAACGCTAACCCTAACCCTAACCCTAACGCTAACCCTAACGCTAACCCTAACCCTAACCCTAATGCTTACCCTAATCCTAACCCTAACCCTAACCCTAACCATAACGCTAACCCTAACCTTAACCCTAACCCTAACCCTAAAGCTAACCCTGACGCTTACCCTAACCCTAACCCTAACCCTAAAGCTAACCCTAACGCTAACCCTAACCCTAACCCTAACCCTAACCCTAACCCTAACCCTAACTCTAACCCTAACGCTTACCCTAACCCTAACCCTAACCCTAACCCTAACGCTTACCCTAACCCTAACCCTAACCCTAACCCTAACGCTAACCCTAACCCTAACCCTAACCCTAACTCTAACGCTAACCCTAACGCTTACCCTAACCCTAACCCTAACCCTAACCCTAACCCTAACGCTTACCTTCACCCTAACCCTAACTCTAACCCTAACGCTAACCCTAACCCTAACCCTAACTCTAACCCTAACTCTAACCCTAACGCTAACCCTAACCCTAAACCCCAATCTAGAAAATGTTAACAAAGAAAAATAATTGAAAATAAAATGAAAGAAAGTTGCTTTAAAACAGTGGTTTCATTGTTTGTGAAATAAAAACATTATAAAATCAGTTTTTGAAACTTTTCGTCGCACAAGACAAACATTTTATTTATAAACATTTGACCCCCAAAGATAAATAAGCATTTAATTAATGACAATTGTTTAACCATGGTTTGGTTGTTTTTCTTTACTTTGATTTTCTTCGTTTAAATTTTGTTATTTAAATTTTTCTTGAATTTATCGTCTGCCAGTCTTCAATTTATCGTCTGGCAGTCTTCGCCTCGTCAACTCTCGGACACTTTCGAGATCTGCCCGAACGCTGACGACGCGAAGTCACGGAAACCCGGTGCGTTCTCTATAAGAGTCACAAAAGTCAAAGCCCTCCGTTCAGTCTAGAAAGACTATGGACACCCTTGAAAGGGGTTGGATGCGCGTGTAATTGTGAAGCAAGGGTTGCGCAAAACATAACAACACTTCTCCTCAGTCGACACTGCTTGATTCCAATGGCAAGCAATTCAAGACGACTGGAAACAATGCCGAGATAATCAGAGAGAAAGAGCACATGCAGTACCTGGTATTCCCAAATGGTCACTCATTTAGTACTGGCCAGGCTCGACGTCGCTTAACTCCGGTGATCTAACGGGAACTGGTGTGTCAACGTGATTGGGTCGTACCGTACTTTCAAATAAGTGTCTTTGATGAGACCTGTGTGAGAACTTCTAGTAACTACTACTACTACTACTACTACTACAACTACAACTACTACAACTACAACTACAACTACTACTACTACTACAACTACTACTACAACTACTACTACTACAACTACTACAACTACTACAACTACTACTACTACTACTACTACTACTACTACTACTACAACTACTACTACTACAACTACTACAACTATTACTACAACTACTACTACTACAACTAATACTACTACAACTACTACAACTGCAACTACTACTACTACAACTACTACTACTACTACTACTACTGCTGATAATAATAATACATACAATTGGAATTAGTTAGACTATGGAAATGTAAAGAAGTAAAGGTGATTCCCGTTGTCATTGGAACGCTTGGAACCATAACGATTCATAGGAAATGAATGAATGAATGATAAAGCAGTCCCACAGTGTTCTCCTCGCACATATTTATTAACAACTACTACTACTACAACTACTACAACTACTACTACTACTACTACTACTACTACTACAACTACTACAACTACTACAACTACTACTACTACTACAACTACTACTACTACTACTACAACTACTACAACTACTACAACTACTACTACTACAACTACTACAACTATTACTACAACTACTACTACTACAACTACTACAACTGCAACTACTACTACTACAACTACTACTACTACTACTGCTGATAATAATAATACATACAATTGGAATTAGTTAGACTAACTACTACAACTATTACTACAACTACTACTACAACTACTACTACTACTACTGCTGATAATAATAATACATACAATTGGAATTAGTTAGACTATGGAAATGTAAAGAAGTAAAGGTGATTCCCGTTGTAATTGGAACGCTTGGAACCATAACGAAAAGCCATCATAAATGGTTTAAACAGATTGATGAGGCAATTTCTTTTCCAATTTTGAAAAAGGTTTGCCTGTTAGGAACGGCGAAAGTGTTAAGGTACAGCTTGAATGTCCAAGGTCAAGAGAATTGACTTGATGTTAAAAAAAAGAAAACTCCAACTAAAAACATCCAAAAGTTGAGACTACTTTGAAATAATAATAATAATAATAATAATAATAATAATAATAATAATAATAATAATAATAAAAATAAATTAATTAAAAAAAAATTATTATTATTATTATTTTAAATGGTGCCGACCTGAGCTGACACCAGACAAACTATTTGTAGAGGGTCGAGGAGGATGAGAAGACCGAGGAGGGACAGCACAAACCAGACCTCCACTGAAAAAGTGCAGAGAATGCTGGGTTCTTGGGGAGGCTTGTTGCCACCCTAATCACAGAGAAGACCAATTGCCCTTACCAACGAGAAATCAATGGTAAGAGGTTGTTGCGATACCGCATCGTTATCGGAAAGAGGTGAAGAATACTGGAAATCTGTGGAGGCTTGTTGTCACTCAGACCCCAGGAAATACCACTGGTTGTTGTCGGTGAGCAAACACTGACGATGATCTGTGTGAGAACTCCTAGTGAGTACAAATAATAATAATAATAATAATAATAATAAATAAAAACCACACCAAAGCAAAGCCTTTATTTAATAATACAAAAATATACACATATTAGACAGAGCGTCGGAGACTTATCTAGAAGTTACTGTCCCGCTCAACTCCCTTATAACCATCCGAGAACTACATAAAAATACATTATTGATACTTTCCTCAGCATATGATTTATCACCACGGACACGACTTTATGAAAATCAATGTCACCCAGAGAGTATCTGAGCAAATATTTCCGTGTCCCTGGAGATTTCGCGTTGACCAGAAGCGGAAGTCAGACCGTGTGGTATCGACAATAACGGGAAACCCATTCTAGCTCTAAGGACCTCGTTTGTTTTCATTTACGCTATTTGCGTATTTCTGCATTCACCGTATCGTTCAAAACAGTCCGGGCACTGCTGAAATAATGCAATGAATTGCAAACTGCACAGATATAAACGAAGTAAATAGACACCCCTACACAAATGATAATCAGCTAAAGATGTGATTTAGGAGATCGTTGATGAATACCAGTAAGAAGGTTGAGTCCAAAAACGATATTTGAGAGACACCGACGTTCATGCTATGTCTTTCAGACTTCTGCCCATCAACGATTACTTTGACTGCCGTGTTTTTATATGGCATACGCTCCAGACAAGACCCGAAGCCATTTGATGTAAGTAGCTAACAAGAACGAAATATGATTATCGCAAAGACAGGAGATGCCTATTGGCCTTAGTCTTGAAAATACCAATGGTATAAGTAGGAGGAAAACAGTCAGCAGGAACAGATTTCCACAAACCTGCAGTCCTTGAAAAAAAGCTACAGGAATAGGAAGCTGTATTACAATGAGGTATCAAAACAGCAAATTGATAGAAACTACTAGACCAACGAGTCAAACGAGCTGGAACAAAGGAAGCAGGAAATAGATAACATAATTCGGAAGAACATGTGCTATGCTAGTATTTATAGAAAAGACTGAGACTAGCAACATCACGTCTGTGAGAGAGAGGGTGAAGAGAAGAAGTAAGAAAAAGGTCAATCAAATTGCAGATACGTTTCTGCACCTGATCAAGAACCCTCAAATGGGACAGAGATTCACCAGCCAAAATGTGAAGGATAACATACTTAAAAATATTTCCATTCCATGGATGTCCGGTGCGAACGCAGACCACACGATTTACTTATTTCTGCATGTATAGTTGCGTGCAAAACAACCGGGCACTGATGAAATAAAACAATGAGGTGCAAACAAAATATAAAAAAAATGCATCTCCATCATAAATGAAATGAGCAGATGCAGTTTTTTACGTTACTGCACATGCAGAAATACGTAAATAGTTTTTTGTTGTTTTTTTTTGTGTTCGATACAACATTTTATTCCAGGACAAGAAATACAATTTACAACCAACAATAAATAAACAATCATGGCTGCCATTGTAAAGACAAACCAAAACAAGTCAAATTATTTATAAAACAATAATGTGAGAGAAAGAGAAGCAAAGAGAGAGAGAGAGAGAGAGAGAGAGAGAGAGAGAGAGAGAGATACAGACATAGGTAGATAGAAAGGAGGAGAGAAAGAAAGAGAAGCAAAGAGACAGATACACACATAGGTAGATAGAAAGGGGGAGAGAAAGAAAGAGAAGCAAAGAGACAGATACAGACATAGGTAGATAGAGAGGGGGAGAGAAAGAAAGAGAAGCAAATAGACAGATACAGACATAGGTAGATAGAGAGGGGGAGAGAAAGAAAGAGACAGACATAGGTAGATAGGGAGGGGGAGAAAGAAAGAGAAGCAAAGAGACAGATACAGACATAGGTAGATAGAGAGGGGGAGAGAAAGAAAGAGAAGCAAAGAGACAGATACAGACATAGGTAGATAGAGAGGGGGAGAGAAAGAAAGAGAAGCAAAGAGACAGATACAGACATAGGTAGAAAGAGAGGGGGAGAAAGAAAGAGAAGCAAAGAGACAGATACAGACATAGGTAGATAGAGAGAGGGAGAGAAAGAAAGAGAAGCAAAGAGACAGATACAGACATAGGTAGATTGAGAGGGCGAGAGAAAGAAAGAGAAGCAAAGAGACAGATACAGACATAGGTAGATAGAGAGGGGGGAGAAAGAAAGAGAAGCAAAGAGACAGATACATACATAGGTAGATAGAGAGGAGGAGAGAAAGAAAGAGAAGCAAAGAGACAGATACAGACATAGGTAGATAGAGAGGGGGAGAGAAAGAGAAGCAAAGAGAGAGATATACATACATAGGTAGATAGAGAGGAGGAGAGAAAGAAAGAGAAGCAAAGAGACAGATACAGACATAGGTAGATAAAGAGGGGAGAGAAAGAAAGAGAAGCAAAGAGAGAGAGAGATACAGACATAAGTAGATAGAGAGGGGGAGAGAAAGAAAAAGAAGCAAAGAGACAGATACATACATAGGTAGATATAGAGGGGGAGAATAAGAAAGAGAGGGGGAGAGACAGATACATACATAGGTAGATAGAGAGGGGGAGAAAAGGAAAGAGAAGCAAAGAGACAGATATAGACATAGGTAGATAGAGAGGGGGAGAGAAAGAAAGAGAGAGTCAACAGATGACGATTAGAACGGAAGTGACGCCGCCGTTACTGACATAGCGTTGCCACAAACGATAGCCATGGAGATGCGTTGGAACAACAAAAAAACGTAAATAACTTGTATTTATACGGATTTTCACAAAGGTTGTTATAGAAAAGCGGCCCATTTGGCTCAGTGGTTAGAGCGTTATTTAATGGGTGGGGAGTTTAGGGTTTAATCCTAGCTCTACTCATATGAAAGACTAAAAAATAGTGTTCGATGCCCCTGTGCTAACCACTCAGCCTTATAAGCTAATGGTCAAGGGTAAGTGGAGTAATCATGAGAAGGGAGTGGCTCCCTATTCTACTCTTCGATGGAGTAGTTTATTCAATAGCGACTTTGCCGTTACATATAAACAAAAGTAGAGTTTTTAGTTGTCACACGCTGCTCGTCAGAGACCTTGATTTTATTATTAAAATAAGCACAGTTTTAAAAAGAATAAGAATAAGAAGATGTGGCTCCTTTTTTACTCTTCGATGCAGTAGTTTATTCAATAGCGACTTTGCCGTTACATGTAAACAAAAGTAGAGTTTTTAGTTGTCACACGCTGCTCGTCAGAGACCTTGATTTTATTATTAAAATAAGCACAGTTTTAAAAAGAATAAGAATAAGAAGATGTGGCTCCTTTTTTCACTCTTCGATGCAGTAGTTTATTCAATAGCGACTTTGCCGTTACATGTAAACAAAAGTAGAGTTTTTAGTTGTCACACGCTGCTCGTCAAGGACCTTGATTTTATTATTAAAATAAGCACAGTTTTAAAAAGAATAAGAATAAGAAGATGTGGCTCCTTTTTTTACTCTTCGATGCAGTAGTTTATTCAATAGCGACTTTGCCGTTACATGTAAACAAAAGTAGAGTTTTTAGTTGTCACACGCTGCTCGTCAGAGACCTTGATTTTATTATTAAAATAAGCACAGTTTTAAAAAGAAGAAGAAGAAGAAGTGGCTCCTTTTTTACTCTTCGATGCAGTAGTTTATTCAATAGCGACTTTGCCGTTACATGTAAACAAAAGTAGAGTTTTTAGTTGTCACACGCTGCTCGTCAGAGACCTGGATTTTATTATTAAAATAAGCACCGTTTTAAAAAGAAGAAGAAGAAGAAGTGGCTCCTTTTTTACTCTTCGATGCAGTAGTTTATTCAATAGCGACTTTGCCGTTACATGTAAACAAAAGTAGAGTTTTTAGTTGTCACACGCTGCTCGTCAGAGACCTTGATTTTATTATTAAAATAAGCACCGTTTTAAAAAGAAGAAGACGAAGAAGAAGTGGCTTCTTTTTTACTCTTCGATGCAGTAGTTTATTCAATAGCGACTTTGCCGTTACATGTAAACAAAAGTAGAGTTTTTAGTTGTCACACGCTGCTCGTCAGAGACCTGGATTTTATTATTAAAATAAGCACAGTTTTAAAAAGAAGAAGAAGAAGAAGTGGCTCCTTTTTTTACTCTTCGATGCAGTAGTTTATTCAATAGCGACTTTGCCGTTACATGTAAACAAAAGTAGAGTTTTTAGTTGTCACACGCTGCTCGTCAGAGACCTGGATTTTATTATTAAAATAAGCACAGTTTTAAAAAGAAGACGAAGAAGTGGCTCCTTTTTTCACTCTTCGATGCAGTAGTTTATTAATAGCGAACGTTCGGGTCGCCCTCAACTATGGTCGACCACTTTACTATACTTACCGTAAAATTAACTACATGGGGATCTCAATAAAGAGAACCTATAATAATGTTATATAATCTCGGACATTGACTTATGGCGATAATTAAAATCAGTTCTAAAGACCAGTCTTCTGGATGTCGAAGGTCCAGTCCTTACTACAGGGAGTAACGAATGCCCCAAAATACAGGGTGGGCCAAAATAAGGGTCCTATCTTTAAATTTGAATAACTTGAATTTGAATAACTTCCACAAAATAAAAGTTAAACTCACCAAACTTTATGTGTGTGTAGACTGACCCTTCCGAGATTTTTTGAAATAAACAAAACAAATTTTAGCCGAAAAACACTTCTTAAAACTTACAAAAACTAAAGTATTGTTTTTGACACTGTTTTGAGTTTTTTAAGCAAAAATAATGTTTTCTAAATGAGGGTACGTTCCTTAGGGCTAATACGGCTCATGCTTGCTTCGGAAGGGGTCCTTTACTTATTCTAAAAAAAAATAAAAAAAAAATCAATAAATAAAAAAGTTATGAATTTTTAAAAATAGGACCCTTATTTTTGCCCACCCTGTAGAATCATCCGATTCATAGGAAATGAATGAATGAATGATAAAGCAGTCTCCGAGCACATATTTATTAACAACTATCACAACTTATCATACTATGTCAGACATTTCTTTCTAGAACATCACCAACATTATTTTCTTTGCTTTAAATAAATCTGTTATGTTACCAACCAGGGCCAAAAACCAATTTTCTAAAACCGGGTAAAGCCGATTTAAATGGTATGATCACTGGACCCTTCCTTGGATGGCTTTCTTTTGGGATTTTCTTCCTGCTTCCTGTTTCCCCGACTGTACCAACATGCATATATTTAAATGTAATGTGAACAACCATATTGCTGTCTAACGTCTAACTTAGAGTATTGTTGTCATATCTGGACTGATACACCATACACTAGTCTCTTCCTCTTAGACAACGCCCATAAAAAAGAGTATCTAATCTGATAGGTCCTGCGTTATCCACCAAGCTCCAGTGGTTGGTGCACCAGCCCAGATGTGTCAGCAATACTCCGTGCACAGGTGAATGGTGGCTTTATAGAGATATAATGAATTTTCTAGCCCGGTAAAATAAGGTGCTAGTTCACTACTTGAAATACTTGAAACATTAATCAAAAATAATAAACCTAAACATTTCATTCAGAAATCTGTTGGAAACCTGAAACAAAAATATTTCTCATTTATTCATATAGATAAACATCGCTGAAATGTTGCATCCTTGTGCTTTTACTTACAAATTCTTCAATGGAATGTGCTCCAATGAACTTGCTGCTCTGGTGTCTTTCTTGATTCTGCGTTTGATTACATAAGGTGATACCTCCGAAATAATGTGTGTCATTTGGATTATTCTGACAACTATTCCCATCGTGGTTGCTGTTCATGTTCTAAAATGTGCACCTGAAGAAGGAAGAATGGTTACATCAGTCGAAAAGTTGTGAAAATAATAACCAAGACGCGAATAGATAAAAACATCTGGATAGAACATGCATTGATACAATAGTATTCTGAGTAATCCAAATAAGATTAATTATCAATCCTAAACTAACAAAATCTTAAATATTTGTAATACATCATTTTTATGTCTCATTTTTACGTCTCATTCGACTCGCTTCCAGTCGCTTTCTGACATGCAAAAATTTTCTAACTGTTTGATGACATAACTGTTGATGTAATTTACACATTTTATTGAATCATCGTGTGTAATGTATTAATTTTAAGATTTTGTTTAGTGCGTATTCATTGTATACCTGACTTGTCCACCAAGTTGTAGTAATGAATCTCCAACATTGTTTTTTTTTATTTCACCGTTCAATGATAAGCACACCTGACCACAACGTGTAAAATTGACAACTGCCAACTGCCCTCATAACTAAGTTAATTTACAAGTTTTCACAATTTCTCCCGGTTAGCTCAGTTGGTAAGGTTACAGACTGGAGACCGTAAAATAGCGGTTTCGATTCCCAGTCTCAGCGTCAAATTTCTTTATTTGTTATTTATGTATTATTTACTCCGGATGTGCGTCGATGTATTTCTTACGTTCACAAAAATTTCGACTGACAGACAGAGAAAGAAAATAGACTCCCTAAAACCAATTAAAACATTTAATGTGCATACTGGAGACCGTAAAATAGCGGTTTCGATTCCCAGTCTCAGCGTCAAATTTATTTATTTTTTTTTTATTTATGTATTATTTACTCCGGATGTATTTCTTACGTTCACAAAAATTTCGACTGACAGACAAAGAAAGAAAATAGACTCCCTAAAACCAATTAAAACATTCAATGTGCATATAAGTAATACTGATAATTTGGGTTTTAGTATTAAATTGACAGGTTGACCTGGCATCACCTGGGATCTTTATTCCCGTACGCAATCTGCTTAATATGGTACTTTGAAATGTGTATGTTCATTTAAGGAGAATATCAGAGTAAAACCATTTTTGACAGCTGAGGTTCGAACTTAGATTCTGTATTTTTACAGAGAGAGAATCAGATATTTTTCGAACAGAAAACACGAAGTTGTAGTATGTTTTAATTTTGTTATCATTTGACTGACTTTGATTACATACTTTTTATTCTTGGGTGGTGAGACATTTTTAGTTAAAAAAAAAAAATTGTCTCCGAATATTTTTTGTTTAAAAAAGAGGGGGGAAAAATTGCGAACGCAGATCTCGGACTATATCGAAGAACCAGTTTTGATACGATCATTCATTGCTAATTAAAACAATTGAAAAATAAATATTTAAGTAGTCAAATCAAATTAGTTTTTATTACTTATATTATTTGCTCATATGGTAGAGTATAGAACAATACCTCTTTGACGTTAAAGTTGTGAGTTCGAATCACGTCCCCGACGCCGAAATTATTTATTATTTATTATTTATTTAGTCGTTAATATGTGCCCTAATGTATTTGTTATGTTTCTGACTTTGAAATTAATTAAAAAATAATTACCTCCCCCTTCTCTCTTACGTTTACAAAAAATTCTCCAAAACGGACAGACAGACAGAGGAAGTATCCTTTATATTATATGTAGACTTTCCCGGGACATCACAGGGTAGACAGACTTCAGCAAAATTATTACATGATGATAAACAAATTTATACAACTCTAACTGCAAAATAACTACAGTAAATCTGTATTATTTTTATTATTCAAACTGCTTTCTCATCTTGGATCTTTTTTTTCACAACGTTTCGACCGATGTTATCTCCAACCTATTTTATGTTCATTTCCTTTTTAAGTTCTGAATACCCTGAAGATTATTTCGATAAACATTATTTTTGAAATAACTTCACATAAAGCAATTTAAGGGTTAGGGTTAAGGTTAATGTTATGGTTAGGGTTAGGATTATTGTAAGGGTTAGGGGTAGGTTAGGGTAAGGGTTAGGGTAAGGGTTAGGGTTAAGGTTAGGGTTATGGTTAAGGTTAGGTTAGGGTTATGGTTAGGGTTAGGGTTAGGTTGAGGTTAGGGTTAAGGTTAGGGTTATGGTTAGGGTTAGGGTTAGGATTAGGGTTAGGTTAGGGTTAGGGTTATGTTTAGGGTTAGGGTTAGGGTTAGGGTTATAGTTAGGATTAGGGTTAGGGTTAGGGTATGAGTTAGGGTTCGGGTAAGGGTTAGAGTTCGGGTAAGGGTTAGGGTAAGGGTTAGGGTTAGGGTTAGGGTAAGGGTTAAGGTTAGTGTTAGAGTTAGGGTAAGGGTAAGGGTTAGGGTTAGGGTCAGGGTTAGGGTAAGGGTTAGGGTTAGGATTATGGTTAGAGTTATGGTTAGAGTTATGGTTAGGATTAGTGTTAGGGTTAGGGTTAAGGGTTAGGGTTAAGTACTTTATTCAAACAGGCTTGATTAGACATCGGTCAGATAATAAAGTTAATCTATCTGTGGTCCCAAGACATAGCAACCATGTTCAGGCAAAAATTAAAAAAAAAAAAAATTCAATACCTAACCCTAACCTTAACTTTAACCCTAACCCTAACCTTAACCCTACTGAAACCCAAAATAATTTTGCTTTAAATGTTGGTTATTTTTTTGTACTGACTTGTAAATCCAGTCTCGTTTTTGTAAAAAAATTTTTTGGACAAATGAAAATCAACCAACTTAGCGTCGCAACTTTCCGGCGGTTTACGTAAACATCCGAAAAGTACCGACGCCTTTTATTACGCCGACACATGCCAATATTGCTGCTGAAGCGTTAGGGGCTTATCTGATTAGGTACGTAACTCGTTTAAATTATTGCATGTTGAGACTGTCGGAGAAACGGAACAAGAAATGGATTAAAAAAAAAACAAGCTGTCCGAAAAAGGGGGACATTCTAAACGGGGAGTTGTGCGGCAAGCTGTTTGTTCACATTACATTTACATTTTTCATGTTGCTAAAGTCGGAGAAACAGGGAGCAGGAAGGGAATTCCAAAGGCAAGCGATACGAGGAAATAAGCTATCAGAGCCGAAAATAATCCAGCCCCGTGGGACCTTAACGGTGAAGAGGTATACTCCCATATATTCATCGTTCGCAATCGTTGACTGGAGATTCTCAACGTCCTATGCCAGTTGATCCGTGGCTGTGATGATGATGATGATGATCATCATCATCATCATCATCATCATCATCATCATCATCATCATCATCACCACCACCACCACCACCACCATCATCATCATCATCATCATCATCATCATCATCATCATCATCATCATCATCATCATCATCACCATCATCATCACCACCATCATCATCATCATCATCATCATCATCATCATCATCATCATCATCATCATCATCATCATCATCATCATCATCATCATCATCATCACCACCACCACCACCACCATCATCATCATCATCATCATCATCATCATCATCATCGTCATCATCATCATCATCATCATCATCATCAGCATCATCATCATCATCATCATCATTATCATCACCACCACCATCATCACCACCATCATCATCATCATCATCATCATCATCATCATCATCATCATCATCATCATCATCATCATCATCATCATCATCATCATCATCATCATGTTTAGCTTTATTACTACTACAACTATTAATACATTCTATTTGTCATTTGTGTTGTATTATTGTTTATATAATTATTATCATGACCCATTATTATTCTTTTTTCTTGTTCTGTTTGTTTTTTAACAAACAAATACGTTTTGCAATTAAATCAAATAACCTGCCAGCTGCAGGAATTTTAATAGTGAGCGATCCACTGGAAACAACACGTCGCCAAATTACTTGGTGCTATATAGAAATCGACGCTGAAAATTACCATCATCACTGGACTTTTTTTTGTTAATATATGTGATGTTATTGTAATCGACGTTCACATTTCGTTGTTGGACCTTCAGTGTATTCGGCTGTATTCAAAATCTTGTCAAACAGTTGACTGACACGTTCATTTTCTCAGCATAGCGTCTTATGTTTATATCAGCATGTCAGAGATACGATATTAGCACGCTTGCTGGATTTGACATGCGTTATGTATTGAAATGGAGCACGCTCAGCAGCACAGCGGTACAACGCGAGCTTTGGTGAAGCATTAGAGGATATATTGGAGCAAAGCCACACAGGAATAGACAAAAGAAATCGCCAATACTCTATCATGGAAAGAAAAGTAAATACATTCCATTAGTTCATCTCAAACTATATCAAAAAAATGTTTAAAAAAATGTTATTATATCCAGATATGTAAATAAAAGCTAAAGTTAAACAAACAAAACACTTCAAGGTATTCACAATGGATATAATAATACTGACATTATCCTATATCTGTACAAAGCCACCATCCGCCCATGCATGGAGTATTGTTGCCACATCTGGGCTGGTGCATCACCCACTAATCTCCCCCTCTTAGACAAAGTCCAAAAAAAAGAGTCGCCAACTTAATAGGTCCTTCACTATCCACCAAGATCCAGCCCCCGTCCCATCGCCGCAATGTTACATCCTTGTGCCTGTTTTACAAGTACTTCAATGGATTGTGCTCTGATGAGCTTGCTGCTCTGGTGCCCCCAAGACGCAAATTCACTAGACCAACCCGACAATCAGCAAAATACACTCCATCCACTGTGGAGGTCCCCAGATGTTGGAGAGCCTTCTATTCCAAAAGCTTCTTTCCTCACGCTGCTGGACTCTGGAACTCTCTCCCTGCTCCCTGTTTTCCTGACGGTACTTAGATGCAAAAATGTAAAACTAATGTAAACAGACATCTCGCTGCGCAGTTCCCAATTTAGGTTGACCCTCTCCTTAACTCTCCCCCTTTTTCTCAGTAGCCCCTAGGTCTACAGTGGCGGCCTGCCTTGTTTGGGGTGAACTATGTTAAAAAAATACAACATGTATTTATTAGCAAATTATATCGTATGAATCACCCAGCACATAGTAAATACTGCAGATAAAACTAAACTAAATGGTTAACAGGTAATGTTGAGCAGAGCCTTCATATTATAATTAGCTAGATTATATAATTTATGATATAATTAATTACAATGATCAATATTATCATCAAGATTTGCACCTTAACACTAATAATTGTGCATCCATACGTACGCGCGTTTCAAAAAATCAGTTTATGATCATTATTACATCCGAGTAAGGCCTGACAAACTTTTATGATTTCCTTCATCAGCATATAGACTTTATCAATATCATTCAGATAATTGATTTAGAAAAAAATAGCATTTGTAGCAGTTACATTAGTGGACTATTTTCTTTTGGTCTACGTGACCGGCAGTGAAATGTTATTTGGCATGAAGACTATGTACCCATCGCCTCTTCATACGCAATGAATCGTGTTTTGGTGCGAACACTAACGGGCGAAGATTTCCTGTTCCAGTATTACTTTCAAACAAACAAACTGCGATCGGCGAGTTGTAGACCTCCAAGATGAAGTTATTTCGTCTTGTCTCTTTTAACCAACCCATTGTACAACCTTCACGTGATTCTGCACACCGCTTCGTTATTTAGTCTTTTCTACAATGCATATGTCTTTAGTTGTGAAGCCATTGTTTTTTTTCGTGAGGAATTGTGATCCCATTTGCTTATTCTATTTCAGTCAGACACGGCCAGACAAATTACTCCTCCAAGTAAGTCGTCATTGTGATTTTCTTCTCAACCTAACCCTAACCCTAACCCTAACCATAACCATAACCATAACCCTAACCCCAACATTGACTCTCTCAGCTGATATTTTATAACACACTAGGCATATCTCTGACTCGATTTAAACTCAATACTAAAATTGGCTCTGTCAGCTAAACACTTTCCGGATAAAGAGACCAAATAACCCCCTATCTGAGATCCAAAATTTAAAACTCCTCGGCCTAACATTCACAAACTTCTGCAACACTGTCCATTTTTAAAAAATTGTTCTAATGTTATTCATTGTTGTTTATTTTATGTCCATACGCAACGTTCACACTCCTCGGGAAATATGAATTGGAACAAATACATAGAAGAAATTGACAAGGCTGCTGCAAAGAAAGTGGGCTTCCTCTACTGTGTTAGGAAACATCTCACACCTGGCAGTCTCCTATATCTCTACAAAGCCACCATCCGCCCATGCATGGAGTATTGTTGTCACATGTGGGCTGGTACACCATCCACTAGTCTCTACTTATTTGACAAGGCACAAAAAGCGTCGCTAACAAAATAGGTCCCTAACTATCTACCAAGTTTCAGCCCCTGTCCTATTGCTGAAATGCTGCATACTTGTGCTTGTTTGACAAATTATTCAATGCAATGTGCTCCGATGAACTTGCTGCCCTGGTGGCCCCTATGTTGTCGATAGTGTTCAACGCTCGAGTAGAACTTTGCATAATCGCTAATTCAAATTGTAATTAAAAACAGGGCGCTACTATTAAGAATATTAAATCTTAAAGGACCTTAACTACACACACACACACACAAACACACACACACACACACACACATAATGGAGTGTGCAGGTACCTCCACTGGACCATCTGTAAGAAACTGAATATCAGATGTAGCAGCAGGCACTGGGAACATCTACCTGAGAGAACTGTGGGGAATGAGACATACACCATCCATTATGACCATGAAATCCCCACAGCTACCTATCTGGAAAACGCAGCTGTCAAACCTGACATTGTAATATGGAACAAGAGAGAGAGAGTGGCAACTTTGGTTGAGGTCAGTATCCCTAATGATGGGGGCCTAAATAGAGCTGAAAGGGAGAAAATAACAAAATATCAGGGTCTAATGTATGATATGAAAAGAAACTGGAACCTCAAAGAGATCTCTATCATTCCAGTTATCATAGGAGCCACTGGACTCATGAAGAAGAACTTGAAAAAGTATTTAGAAAGTATACCTGGTGAACCAAGTGCAAGAGAAATCCAGACAACTGCACTCAAGGGAACGGCCAGAATCCTGAAAAGAGCTCTCGGTTGGAGTCTGTAAATAGCGGGTGATCGTATGGCATTTGGAAGAATGCCCCGTCCCCAGCAAATGAATGAAAATAAAAATAAAAACAAAGAGAAAACATATATATATATATATATATATATATATATATATATACTTATACATATAATGTATTAAGAAGGCTGAAGGCAATGCAGAAAGCCGGATTGATGAGAAGCTGCAAAGAACAAAAATAAACAATCGAAGGAGAGGACCTACAATTGTCTATTTATTTTTCTTTTCAATATTACATGAACAGCAAGTATGGTGTTAGCTGTGTGTGATGTCCGGATGATGATTAGGAATCATTTAATATTTCGGGAAAATCTTCTCCTTGTCAAAAATGGACACATAAGAAAAGTCCGACTGTGTGGAATTCACTAAGATGGAACCCAGAAAGTAAAACTGGAAAGAAGCCAGTTCCGCAGATACAGACAGAGACGCTGCAGAAAAATAATAGATCAAAATAAATTAATTAATTTTACTTATATTCTACACATAGTTATGGTGTTCAAAATAAACTGTGTAATATTAAATGAATTAACTGGGTATTATATGGTCAATAATCAACTGTTTGTTGTAATACAATTTTATTTGTTTATGCATTATTGTTTATGCATTATTGTTTATGCATTATTGTTTATTCATTATTGTTTATGCATTATTGTTTATATATTATTGTTTATTCATTATTGTTTATGCATTATTGTTTATGCATTATTGTTTATGCATTATTGTTTATGCATTATTGTTTATTCATTATTGTTTATGCATTATTGTTTATGCATTATTGTTTATACATTATTGTTTATGCATTATTGTTTATTCATTATTGTTTATGCATTATTGTTTATTCATTATTGTTTATGCATTATTGTTTATGCATTATTGTTTATTTATTATTGTTTATGCATTATTGTTTATGCATTATTGTTTATTCATTATTGTTTATTCATTATTGTTTATTCATTATTGTTTATGCATTATTGTTTATGCATTATTGTTTATGCATTATTGTTTATTCATTATTGTTTATTCATTATTGTTTATTTATTATTGTTTATGCATTATTGTTTATTCATTATTGTTTATGCATTATTGTTTATATATTATTGTTTATTCATTATTGTTTATGCATTATTGTTTATTCATTATTGTTTATGCATTATTGTTTATGCATTATTGTTTATTCATTATTGTTTATTCATTATTGTTTATACATTATTGTTTATTCATTATTGTTTATACATTATTGTTTATGCATTATTGTTTATTCATTATTGTTTATACATTATTGTTTATGCATTATTGTTTATGCATTATTGTTTATGCATTATTGTTTATACATTATTGTTTATGCATTATTGTTTATGCATTATTGTTTATATATTATTGTTTATTCATTATTGTTTATGCATTATTGTTTATTCATTATTGTTTATGCATTATTGTTTATGCATTATTGTTTATTCATTATTGTTTATGCATTATTGTTTATGCATTATTGTTTATACATTATTGTTTATGCATTATTGTTTATTCATTATTGTTTATGCATTATTGTTTATTCATTATTGTTTATGCATTATTGTTTATGCATTATTGTTTATGCATTATTGTTTATTCATTATTGTTTATGCATTATTGTTTATTCATTATTGTTTATTCATTATTGTTTATGCATTATTGTTTATGCATTATTGTTTATGCATTATTGTTTATGCATTATTGTTTATACATTATTGTTTATGCATTATTGTTTATGCATTATTGTTTATTCATTATTGTTTATTCATTATTGTTTATACATTATTGTTTATTCATTATTGTTTATACATTATTGTTTATGCATTATTGTTTATTCATTATTGTTTATACATTATTGTTTATGCATTATTGTTTATGCATTATTGTTTATGCATTATTGTTTATTCATTATTGTTTATACATTATTGTTTATGCATTATTGTTTATGCATTATTGTTTATTCATTATTGTTTATTCATTATTGTTTATGCATTATTGTTTATGCATTATTGTTTATGCATTATTGTTTATGCATTATTGTTTATGCATTATTGTTTATTCATTATTGTTTATGCATTATTGTTTATTCATTATTGTTTATGCATTATTGTTTATGCATTATTGTTTATGCATTATTGTTTAGTCATTATTGTTTATTCATTATTGTTTATTCATTATTGTTTATTCATTATTGTTTATGCATTATTGTTTATGCATTATTGTTTATGCATTATTGTTTATGCATTATTGTTTATGCATTATTGTTTATTCATTATTGTTTATTCATTATTGTTTATGCATTATTGTTTATACATTATTGTTTATGCATTATTGTTTATGCATTATTGTTTATGCATTATTGTTTATGCATTATTGTTTATGCATTATTGTTTATTCATTATTGTTTATTCATTATTGTTTATACATTATTGTTTATTCATTATTGTTTATACATTATTGTTTATGCATTATTGTTTATTCATTATTGTTTATACATTATTGTTTATGCATTATTGTTTATTCATTATTGTTTATTCATTATTGTTTATTCATTATTGTTTATTCATTATTGTTTATGCATTATTGTTTATTCATTATTGTTTATGCATTATTGTTTATTCATTATTGTTTATTCATTATTGTTTATGCATGATTGTTTATTCAGTATTGTTTATGCATTATTGTTTATTCATTATTGTTTATGCATTATTGTTTATACATTATTGTTTATGCATTATTGTTTATGCATTATTGTTTATGCATTATTGTTTATGCATTATTGTTTATGCATTATTGTTTATTCATTATTGTTTATTCATTATTGTTTATTCATTATTGTTTATTCATTATTGTTTATGCATTATTGTTTATTTATTATTGTTTATACATTATTGTTTATGCATTATTGTTTATGCATTATTGTTTATGCATTATTGTTTATTCATTATTGTTTATTCATTATTGTTTATGCATTATTGTTTATTTATTATTGTTTATGCATTATTGTTTATGCATTATTGTTTATGCATTATTGTTTATTCATTATTGTTTATTCATTATTGTTTATGCATTATTGTTTATTCATTATTGTTTATTCATTATTGTTTATGCATTATTGTTTATTTATTATTGTTTATGCATTATTGTTTATGCATTATTGTTTATGCATTATTGTTTATGCATTATTGTTTATTCATTATTGTTTATTCATTATTGTTTATTCATTATTGTTTATTCATTATTGTTTATTTATTATTGTTTATGCATTATTGTTTATGCATTATTGTTTATGCATTATTGTTTATTCATTATTGTTTATTCATTATTGTTTATGCATTATTGTTTATTCATTATTGTTTATTCATTATTGTTTATGCATTATTGTTTATTTATTATTGTTTATGCATTATTGTTTATGCATTATTGTTTATGCATTATTGTTTATTCATTATAGTTTATTCATTATTGTTTATGCATTATTGTTTATTCATTATTGTTTATTCATTATTGTTTATGCATTATTGTTTATTTATTATTGTTTATGCATTATTGTTTATGCATTATTGTTTATGCATTATTGTTTATGCATTATTGTTTATTCATTATTGTTTATTCATTATTGTTTATGCATTATTGTTTATTTATTATTGTTTATGCATTATTGTTTATTTATTATTGTTTATGCATTATTGTTTATGCATTATTGTTTATGCATTATTGTTTATGCATTATTGTTTATTCATTATTGTTTATTCATTATTGTTTATGCATTATTGTTTATTTATTATTGTTTATGCATTATTGTTTATGCATTATTGTTTATGCATTATTGTTTATGCATTATTGTTTATGCATTATTGTTTATGCATTATTGTTTATGCATTATTGTTTATGCATTATTGTTTATGCATTATTGTTTATGCATTATTGTTTATACATTATTGTTTATTCATTATTGTTTATGCATTATTGTTTATTTATTATTGTTTATGCATTATTGTTTATTTATTATTGTTTATGCATTATTGTTTATGCATTATTGTTTATGCATTATTGTTTATGCATTATTGTTTATGCATTATTGTTTATTCATTATTGTTTATGCATTATTGTTTATTCATTATTGTTTATGCATTATTGTTTATTTATTATTGTTTATGCATTATTGTTTATGCATTATTGTTTATGCATTATTGTTTATGCATTATTGTTTATGCATTATTTCTTTGTTGTTAATATAAAATCTTATTTATACTTTTTAATATTTTAATACATTTATTACAATCCCCAGCAATGATTTAACCCAACTACCATCCTCTCACTCTCTGCATATATATATATATATATATATATATATATATATATATATATATATATATATATATATATATATATATATATATATATATATAAAGTGGTGTACTAAAAGCGAACTTTTAGGAAAGGTAAAACCTATTGTGAAGAGTATACAGCTCAATATCTAGGAAATCGGACATTTGCTTGCATTCGGGCAGGGTTTTGCCCTGTGTTTCTTTCCCTACAACTTTTATTTTATTTTTTCAAATTTTAAATCTTGGCCTTTGCCAACTTATCTATCCCAGCGACTTTCGTCTGATGATAAGATTTTGATCTTTGAAAAGCCTGGCTTAAGGAAAATTTAACTTGAATAAATTGCCTTTTTGCGGAATATACCTTGCTCTGAGCAATTGAATTGAATTTTGATTTGGCTTTTGCTCCTCTAATTCCTTTCCATTCTTCTTCATATATATATATATATATATAAGCTGCCGTCTGATGTCTTTTAATTAGATATGAAACAAATAATGTTTTTAACATAAATAATAAAAAAAAACAAATACTTTTCTAAGACGTCATCAATAAAGAAAATGTTTTAATGCCGAAAAAAGAATTCTTTATTTCTGTAAAACCTATTTCTCGAAGACACTTCTTTAGAAAATTCAATGAAAATGTCTGCAATGAAAGAGTCGCGTCATCTTAATAGTCGGCAAAAAAACATTTTTAGATTTACGTTAAAGAGCGAAACGCAGCTTTCTTTTGTGGAAAATTGCATTCAAAGACTTATCAAACGAAGTCATTATAAATCTTAGATTACGTTATTATTAAAAAAAAAAACAGGCAGGTATATTCCCATATGTCTCCATTCAATCTTCCAGTTTAACCAGTTAGCACATGAAGGCTTCGAGATGGTTCTTCGTCGTAGAAACTATATACATCGCCATATTGTAACGTCTTTATGACTTTCATCTTGGCATTTCACCTTGGCATTGAAAAGTTTGGCCAAGATCACAATTTTGACGGAATTTCCACTTCTATTGATTCATAACCGTAACACGTAATTCTAACACGTAATTCTAACACGTAATTCTAACACGTAATTCTAACACGTAATTCTAACACGTAATTCTAACACGTAATTCTAACACGTAATTCTAACACGTAATTCTAACACGTAATTCTAACACGTACCCCTAACCCTAACATGTAACCCTAACCCTAACCTTAACCTGTAAACCTAGCCGTAAAACAAACCTTAACCCTAAGACTAACCCTACTTTTAACCCTAACCATACTCTAAACCGTAACCCTTACACGTAACCCTGACCCTGACCCTAACCTTTACTCTAACAAGTAACCCTAACTCTAACCCTAACCCTAACCCTACCCCTAACCTTTACTCTAACAAGTAACCCTAACTCTAACCCTAACCCAAACCCTAACCCTAACCTTAACTCTAACACGTAACCCTAACCCTAACCCTAACATTAACCCTAACACTAACCCTAACTCTAACACGTATCTCTAACCCTAACCGTAACTCTAACTCTAACCCTAACCCTAACCCTAACTCTAACCCTTACTCTAGCACATAACCGGAACCCTAACCCAAACCTAAACTCTAACCCTAACCCTCACACGTATCTCTAACCCTAACCTTAACTCTAACCCTAACCATAACCTTAACCCTAACACTAACCCTAACCCTAACACTAACCCTAATGGATCATATGAGAACATTTTTAGCGACATTAAAATATGATTTGACAAGTAGGTGACACATTCTTCTTTATTTTTTTTTCTTATTCTTTTTTTCTTATTTCTTTTCTTTTTCTTTTTTCTTTTCGCGCCTACCGAGCTAGTATAGGGGAGGCGGTAGGCGGAGGGCGTGAATGCGATAAGAGGGAAGAAGACATAGAAACTGTGTGCTTATCGTAGCTAGTTTCTCTTATCGTGCACCTTACCCTATATATAAATATATATATATATATATATATATATATATATATATATATATATATATATATTGAAATGTTGATATAAATTAAAGATAATTGAATTATCGTTTAATAATAATCTATCGTGATAATATAAAGCTCAATATATTGAATAGAGCAATCAATTCTAAAGAGGAAAGATGAGACAAAAATTCAGAGCAAGGAGCTTCTTATCCTTAATCCATGGATTTTCAAAGATAAACTCTTTTCATCAGAGTATAGAGAAATAAAAGTATTTATATATATATATTGTAAGGTGTGAAAATATATTTATCGCAATTAAGCTACATAGAGGCTTCCGCGTTTCATTCCATGGAGTAGGTATTGCTATGTGCTTTTATAACTTTCATAAATTCTCTACTCACGTATCGAGCACTGTTGAAGTAAATACTGAACATTTATGCATAAAATTTTTTATCTCCTTATAAAATTTTATGTGGATACTTGAAATAATATATATATATATATATATATATATATATATATATTATTAATATTATTATTATTATTATGATTATTATTATTATTATTATGATTATTATTCGAAGCCTCTTCCGAGTAAAATTAAATGTAGAGCACTGTTGGAAAGATTAAAAATAGACATGCACTTTAATCTCCAGTGCAATGCTCCGACTCTGTCGTCGAGTTCTATCGAATGTCTTAATATTTATACTCGCCGCTTTCAGTGTAAGTATCACTTAATTTATCCGTTATCACGTGACAATTTCTCGTGGCCTTATGGACTGAGTGAACGCGAGATACAGACAAAGCCATCAAGCCAGACATTGAACATCTGGGAACATGAACGCTCACCCATGACACCAAACGGAAAAGTGACAGTGTTCTATGATAAAGACACACAGGCAGGCAGATATATAAAAGACGAAGCCATGAAGCCAGCCATTGTTATCTGGAACAAACCTGAAAGGACTGTCCCATTGTTATCTGGAACAAACCTGAAAGGACTGTCTTATTATAGATATAACCGTCCCAAATGATTATGACCTCAATAGAGCCGAACGCGAGAAGATCACCAAGTATCAGGACCTTAAGAATAATCTACAAGCAACATGGCCTCTGAAGAAAATCAACATTATACCGGTTGTGGTAAGCGCAACTGGCCTAATGAAAAGGAACAGTGGAACTATTTAGCCACAACCACCGGAAGTCCAAGCTTTAGCGAAATACAGATATCAGCCCTAAAAGGGGCAACGTCTATCCCCCCCCCCAAAAAAAAGAGCCGTCGGATATAAATTTAAATCATAAGGAAATCAAGTGTTAGCTCCAGGAAGGAGCCCCTTGATCTCTTCAAACTAACAGAAATAAAATTAACAAAAAAAATCAACAATAAACAATCCATAAACTTTTCTTTATATGTAATATATTTTCTTTTATATATGTAATATATATATATTCTTTCATGTGTGATACTATGGACTGCCCCTACCTCAGCCAAATTTCCAGAGAATGTTTAAGAAAATAATTCACAATAAGGAGAATATGAGGAAGTGGGATAACTGAGCAACAATAGAAGGGTCATCCAATCTATTGAACTCCCAAGGCGGGATGGCGCCTAACAGTTAGTTTGTTAGTTTAAGGGTGGTCAGCTATGATTAGATCAAAAGAGAGACGGGTGTGGTCAGTTGCAGTGACTATCACAGGATTACTGAGAAAAAGACCGGACATCTAGGATTTCCGGTCGAAAGTAGATATATTGAGGAAACGAAGCAGACGGAAGTCTGAGTTCGTTTACTTCCTTCATTTTTGTCCTTCAATTCGTCTTTTTCTTGATTCGTTAGAATTATCTCCCTTTTTTTTGCTTTCCAATCAGAAAAAATAACATTACGTAAAAAAGCAAAAAAAAAAAAAAAATCTAAACAAAAAACATGAAAAATTTTATAAAGCCACAATTTTTTAAAATACATTTAATGACATTAGAGAAACGCGTGATTCTCGTCAAATCAATTTAAATTACAATTTTCACAAAAGCTCGTTACATTGAGCCAACACAAATTTACATACACATTTACATATACCTATCTCATATATAAAGGGCAGTTGTCTGTGTGTCTGTGAGTTCAGTTAAAAGTCAATAACCACACAAGACACACCCGCAAAACTGACATTTTCTTTTTCACCATTGCCTCTGGCATATTGTAGGCACATTTTCTTCATATTCATTCGTTTAAGGTAAACAGGAACTTATAAGTAAGCGGAAGGGGGTCGATATTTATAGTTATTTAACATGTTATTATGTAGTTATTCGTAAACGAATTTTCTTTCAAGTTTCCAAAGAAAGCGTGAGATGGGTGATAGAGAGACCGGATGATACAGAGATCGGGAGAAAGGATAAAGAGGGATATGGGAGAGATAGGAGAGAAAAAGAGAAGATAGGGGAAAGGTTTGGGTATAGAGGGAGAGGGGGAGGCGATACAAACATAAATAGAGAGATTGTAGAAAAAGCTAGAGAGAAAGAAGTTTGAAAAGAAAGATGTTACACACAGTCTAACTCTTCTAGTTTGTTGCCCATGCCCCCGATCCCAGGCAACGCCGGGTGACGATGCTAGTGTTATATCCAAAGTAAAGTGCCTAGTGATTCGGGTTCTTTAAAAGATTTGATCAAAATATTATAAAATAATATGCAGCACAAGGTTGGCACAAGGCCAAAATTGTGGGGATTGCCTGTCAGCCTCTTCGTCTATTCACCAAAATACCGCATTCACTCTATGGGTAAAACCTACTTGATATTATTGTTTGACGATTTTATTTATGAAAACAGTGACAATTTCCGTTTGTTTTTTTTTTGATCCATCTTTTCAAGTTGGCAGCCCAACGATCTAATGTTCTGCTCAAGTGTGAACAGGAACTCTCCAAAACTGCAAACGTTTTAGACTCCCATGAGTCTTCATCATGGACACAAGGAGTAACGCAAATTAAAAGTGGTGATTTAAAAATCGATCAAAAATATTTTTTTTAGTTTATTTTTTAATTTTTTATTAAAAGCATTTTAGAAGACCTCTTCCCCCCTCATATATATATATATATATATATATATATATATGAAAAAGGAAAAACCAAGAGATATTTTTTTTCATATATTCATCAACGTTTCGTCTTTATTATAAGACTTCCTCAGGATTATAATTTTAAGAAAAATGTCATGCAAGTACATTCAGCTATTGGGTTGACATGATGGGTTGATGAGAAAAAGTAGTAGCCGTGGCTACTAAGAGCGCTGGACCAAGGTCCGGGCTGAGAGAAGTCAGTCAGTGGCAGAGAGTGAAATGAATGTGGACAGCTGTGAGTGAAAAAGGGGAGGGGTGGGAGTGTTAATGAATTTGTCTTAGGGTGAGATAGAGGGGAGGGGGTGCTGAGGTTTTTGCTGTGGTGAGGTTTAGCATGGATTTTGAGGGGCTGGGGAAAGAGGAGGGAAGGGGAACTCTGTGTCTTTGGTATGTAGGTAGTGTCATAGTTTTAGAATAAGATTTTAAGAAATGAAGATAATTTGAAAGTAGGCGGGGTGGGTGGGTAAGAGTGTGAAAGAAGTAGTAGAAAGCGTGAGATGAGTGAGAGGGAGAGGGGAGATTTTGTTGTGGTTAGGTGTGAACTTTTTGGAGGGTAGGACTATATATATATATATATATATATATATATATATATAGTAAGTTATAAAAATATATTTATCGCAATTAAGCTACACAGAGGCTTCTGCGTTTCGTCCCCAGAGTGCATTTTAGCCTGAGGATTCCCTCTGGGGATGAAACGCAGAAGCCTCTGTGTAGCTTGTCATAAATATATTTTCAAAACTTACTAGCTAGCTCTACACACGTATCGAGCACTATTGAAGTAAATAATGAAAATTGATACATAAAAAGGTATAGCCCCTTAAAACATTTTATGTAGATACATGAAATAATAATAATAATAATAATAATAATAATAATAATTATACACACACACACACACACACACACACACACACACACACATATATATATATATATATATATATATATATATATATATATATATATATATATATATATATATAACTTCTTTGTAATATAGTAGGAAAAATCCCAGCAAAGTGCTCGATTAATTAAGAATTAAAGTTAAAAATTACAAATTAAGAGCGTAATATTTATTTATTTTGGTACAGAAAATATAGTACAACATTCTTACCGTCGGTTTCAAGCACAGAAGGACTTAGCCATCCGGCTCTCTTCAGTTTCTGTTGTAATCCCAGACGCTGAAGAGAGCCGGATGGCTAAGTCCTTCTGTGCTTGCACCGACAATACGAATGTTGTACTAATTTTTCTGTACCAAAATAAATACATACACACACATATATATATAGTCTAAAGAAGCTTTGAGTTATTTTAAACAAAAAGACAAAAAAAAAAGGAAAATGCAGTTTAAATTCCCAGAGAAACTAACTAAATCCAAAATAGTGTAGACTTAACATTTGTTGGAAAATTCATAAATAAATAATATATAATAGTAAGTAAATAAAATAAAAAGGGGGATTAAGTATCTAACAGTGAAACAAAAGCAGGAGACCTTAACGTAAGCATCTAATATTAACACGGGGATCTTCAGCTGTTTACCATGAAACTGTTTCGGAGATTTAAAAACAGGACAGTTATATGCATGGCTCTCCAATGGTACAGATAAAACTACCATTTCCCCAATAATCAAGTGTCGAAATAATTCAGCTTTAAATGTTACTTATATATACATAAATAAATAATAAAATAATAATAATAATAATAATAATATACTACCTTAAAGTACCGTGTGATATGGTAATTTGCATATCAAATAAAAATTTTTTTTTTTTTATAATAAATATATATATATATATATATATATATATAGAGAGAGAGAGAGAGAGAGAGAGAGTAGATAGATAGAGAGAGAGATAGATGGAGAAAGAGAAGGAAAGAAAGACTGTGGGAAGAAAAGGAGAGAAAAGGAAAGAATAAAAAAAGGGAAGAGTATAAAACTGAACTAATTTATAATTTTTAGACGTTGTAAATCTGTACTGAATACAGAAAGGTCTCATTCGAAAGACACATGTCGTGAAAACCATCTTTTTCAGAATTGATTTTCGCGCCATATTACCGCGTGATGATACCTCACCCTTTTTTTATTACGGATTAAAAACAAGAAAACACGTTTAAGCTGAATCAAATTAAGAAACATAACATTTCAAAATGTCCGAATTCAAATTTACCAGAGAAAAAAAAACAAGGAAACAAAAAATAGGTTGATTGAGCGAAATTTACTGGAAAGAAATTAAATTGAAAGCAATTTTAAATTAATATGTCCAAGCTAATCCGACAAATTGGAGGACAATTTTATAAGTCGTTTATATATTTTACAAATACTATATATATATATAGTATAAATATTTTTTTATTATTAAATATTAAAGTGTATTTACCTACAGGCAACGTTGTTTCGAACTTACGCCCTCATCAGTGCAGAAAGTGGTGGTTTCATGCGGTCAGACAGGTTCGAACGCAGTTCGTAGATTCAGAAGAGAATCAGGATCCTGCTCCCTATCCCACTACGCAAACGGAAATCGCCACAGACATTACTAACATTAGGATACATTTAAAGCCAGCGGCAGGGTTCAAACGTTCCGAGTTCAAAGAGTGCTTAAACACGAAGGCTTATAAGCTTTGCTTCCATAGCTTAACGACCTCAGATTTTTATAATTTTAGACAGTGCTCGACAATTAAGATGTATTTATCTTAAAGGGGGCCATTACTATGAATATTTGTTGTTAAATATTAAAGTGTATTTACCTACAGACAACGTATATATATATATATATATATATATATATATATATATTTGTAGACAAAGAAAATAACCAAGAGGAAAAAAAGGGGGGTTATTATAATGGAATCATCTAACTCTATAAAATAGATGTTCTGTAAAATAGTAAATACTCACTTTGAAAGGAACAACACAGGTAAGGAGAAACTATATTTAATAACTTTAGAAAAACAAATCTGGAGGCAAAACTAAATCAAATATTTGTAAACTTTTTAATTAAAAAAAATTATTAAATAGGGAGGTGGTGTCTGATCAACACTGCTGGGATGCCATGATAAAGAAATACTGTTTTGTTTTTAAAATCCCGAAACAGTTTTCATGGTAAACAACTGACCATCCCTTATATAAAAAAACATATATAAAATATATTTATATTAGAGTAAATTCTTGGAAGTTAACTAATATAGTGATTGCAGTAGATTGATTGACTTACTAGACAAAAATCTTTCAACGAGAAATATACGAATATTCGTGTCAAGCCATGATCTTTGAATTCCTTGTGCATGTGCTCCGGTTTGGTTTGGTTTGTTTTACGGCATAGCAACACACTATGGGTTATGTAATGCCGAATAAAGTTCTCAATACAATTCCAATTTTTTCACATTGTCTTGAGAGACAATGAAAAGTGAAATGAAGAACTTGCAATCAGATTTTTTGGAACAGTCCAACTTCCTTGATGAAGTCTAGAATTTTTGTCACATTTATGTTTTCAAACAAGTCTTTTAAATTTTGGGAGTCGTAATATTTGTTACGGGTTTGCTGCAGATCTTGACAGTCTATTAATACGTGTTTGACTGTGTAAGATTGTTGACACGCTATGCACATTGGAGACTCCTCTCCTTCCAATAAGTGCTTATGAGTGATCTGCGTGTGTCTTATACGAAGTCTGGTTATTATAACTTCTTCTCTTCTTGCTTTTCTATATTCCATGGGCCACTCATCTATAGTTGGCCAAATCTGATATAATTTGTTATTTTGACACTCATCCCAACATTCTTGTCATTTCTGTTTGATTATCTTGTTAATAGAAGGTCGAAGCTCCGGTGTTGGGATCGACGAACTTTTGCTGAAGATTTGCGGAAAAATGTCGAAAATTGACTTGGTCGAAACGTTGGATGATGGGCGTAACGCTATAATATTGTTCATGTGATTTATATATATATATATATATATATATATATATATATATATATATATATATATATATACATATATATATATATATATATATATACATATATATATATATATATATATATATATATATATATATATATATATATAGTCTCGGAAGTTTTTTTAACCTTCAAAACTGAAAAAAAAAGCTGAACAAAAATAAAATCCAGGGTGAAAATTGAGTCTTGTATTGGAAAACATCACCTGCAGAATCATATTTTAAGAGAAAAAGATGCGAGACTTTCAATTTTCACTCTTGTAGCATCGAAACGTTGATTGATTGACGTAATGCTATAATATTGTTTATGTAATTTTATAAATGCCCTACTTGGTATCGAGCACCATGTAAACTTTATTAACATATTTGAACTTGATCAATAAATAAATATATATATGTATATATTATTCATATATACATTTTTTTATAGAGACATTTTGTAACATAACACGTTAAGTTATAGCTCAACAGTGTACGTCTAGACCTCTTATTTTAATATCATATAACACTTTAGGTTAGGGTTAGAGTTAGAGTTAGGTCAGAGAACACTTTTCCATAAACTAAGCAAGAACACTTTTATTTGCACAAAACTGTTTCTGCCTTTCTCAATACCATACATTTTCGTAATATACAAAATATCATCGTTTTTACGTCAGGAAGCTTCCTCCGTGCATAAAAGTTCCCTAATCATGCTAAAAAAACTTCACTGCATTTAATATTCATTTTTTAGATACATTTTCAATTTTCCTGGACGTATTTTCCTCAGCGAACTATTTGTTTACTCTCAATAGTGTTTTATATTTCGAGGTATATCTCCTTATCAAATTTAATACGATGAAACAAAATAGTGTAAAAACGATTGACAGACATTTCCCGACTGATATTCTTCAATTCTTCATTCTTCGCGTTCAACACAACCGGACTATCTAAAAAAATTGATCGCTTTCTTCTCATTTCGCTTGGCAAACATCTCCAGTCTAGACGGACGGTGAATAGGGAGGGGTCACGAAGTGGGGGCGTTGCTCTTTCGATCCAAATAAAGAGTTCCGTGTTCACTCATTTATCGCCGTCTCGTGCGTGTTTTCAAAACATATTAACTCGAGAGACGTTTGTTTCTGAATAATAATGAAATAAAAAGAAACAATGCGGGCAAAAAGAATAAAAAGAAAATAGAATTGCAATCTTCAAGTGTGGTTTTTGCGGTTTTCAATTGGATGACTAAGTAATTTATCAATTTATAGTGACGACTGGACACTTAAGGATAATATTTATTCCAAGACACATTCACTTATATATATATATATATATATATATATATATATATATATATATATATATATATATATATATATATATATATATATATATATATATATATATAGTGTGTGTATATACTTGTGTATTCTTGTGTAAGTTTACGAATATATAAGTCACTATATCTGTTCATATATATATATGTGTGTATCAAAGACTAGATACTGGGAAATAATCTATATTCATAGACACAAGACACATATCGACACATACAAATCCCCCTCATATATATATATATATATATATATATATATATATAGATATATATATATATATATATATATATATATATATATATATAATTAAATCGATAAATATATATATATATTCATATATATATATATATATATATATATATATATATATATATATATATATATATATACATATATATATATATATTGTGTATTTGTATATATATAAATATACAGGCTGATTCATAAGTCACTTAGCTATTTAAAATGATTACCATATGAAGCACAAACATATTATGAACTTTTGATAATTGTTATTTTACTCTCTAATTACTGCTATTTGTTATTTTACATTTGTTCGTTTATATATTTGTTTCTATATATATTTATTTTTATTTATTTTAAATTTTAAGCTACAAAGAGTCGTAAATACGTTGCAAAAAAGAATGGAGCTATGCATGCAGAACGATGGTGAACATTTGAAAATAAGCTGTAATTTTAAACTCCCATGAATGAATTTGTTGAATTAACTTTCTGTTTTGTATTGTATTACCGTATTTTTTAACTTTAGAATTTCAAAAACAAATAGTTAAGTCAAGTGACTTATGAATCACCCTGTATATATAGTAAGTTATTAATATATATATATATATATATATATATATATATATATATATATATATATATATATAAAGTGGTGTACTAAAAGCGAACTTTTAGGAAAGGTAAAACCTATTGTGAAGAGTATACAGCTCAATATCCAGGATAGAGCAGGTAGATATGAAGAAGAATGGAAAGGAATCAGAGAAGCAAAAACCAAAAATTGCCTTTTTTGCGGAATATACCTTGCTCTGAGCAATTGAATTGAATTTTGATTTGGCTTTTGCTTCTCTAATTCCTTTCCATTCTTCTTCATATATATATATACATATATATATATATATATATATATATATATATATATATATATATATATGTACATATATAATGTGTGTATATATTTGTGTATTCTTGTGTAACTTTACGAATATACCATTCACTATGTCTGTCTACATATGTGTGTGTATCTAAGACTGAATACTGGGAAATAATCAATATTCATAGACACATATCAACACATATATATCACCACATGTGTATATATATATATATATATATATATATATATATATATATATACATACGTGTGTGTGTCTGTGTGTTAGGGTTAGGGTTTAGTGTTAGTTTTATATAATTTAATATTTTATTATAACTATTATTATTAAGCCTCTTTAAGTAAAATTAAATTTGAGCACTTTTACGAGATATTTAAAAATAGACATTCGCTTAGCTACAAAGCAAGGCTTCCAACAGGGTTCAGTATTGGGGCCACTTGATTTCTGAGAACTTTGAATGAAGTAAAATGAAAAACAAAGAGATCACACATTAAAAAAGACCGTCAACGACCCGTGACTCTCGTAGAATAGACAATGGGTCATTTGATTAACCTAATAATATAAATTTAAAAATAGAACTGATTGCTTTATCTTTCGTGTGAATCAGATGATTCTGGTGTTGTCATTAGTTTCCCCGATGCTTTTCTAGTAGGGGTGGGACGTAATGGGTGAAAATTTCAGATTCATGCGAGTAGTATTTTTCGTGTTCATTTATACATAAATAACACTAAACAGTCAAACATTTTGAAAATTTTGCAAAATTCAGAAAGTGCAGGTCAATAGTTTTTGGCTATTTTACATTCATGAAAACCCTTTCACAGCCTGAAAATGGTCTGAAATTAAAGTACTATATCAGATTTAACCATCTATATCCATTCACAGCGTTTGGGGATGTTTTAGGACCTGCAATGTCGAATGAAACCACTTTTTCACCGAAAAATGATGGATTTTGAGTCCCGTGGAGCCCTAACGGCTATTTTTGGCCTGCACCTTCTGAATTTTGCGAAATTTTCAAAATGTTTGATTGTTTAGTGTTATTTATGTATAAATGAACACAAAGAAATACTACTCGCATGAATCTGAAATTTTCACCCATTACGTCCCACCCCTATTTCTAGTCAGAAATCTTTCTGGAAAGACCTCGGGAAGGACCACGAAAGGTTGCCAACACCCTAAGTGAAAGTGGTACTGTGCAACCGACTGGAATCGAACTTGAAACTCCCAGGTCTTCAGTGCGTGTTGTTATCCACTTAACCGCCGTCACCTCCCAATTCGCTCGCTAAATAATGACTAAATCAAGTTTCACTAATACAATAAAAGTTTTGTTTTGAGATTTTAAAAGTTTTCCGGGCAAATAAAATTAATAAAATTGTTGATTGTATATGATTAGGCAGAACCTGCAATTTTCATTAGACGGATATTACTTTCTGATAAACAAGAAAAACACTTTTTTTATTTTCTCGCTAAAAATGGACAAGCATATGTAGTATACTCGAGGAATACACTCCAGGACAAGTACAATTAATTCCGCAAACATATAGTTTTGCACCAATTCTATGTCGCCTCACGAAGATATAAAATAAAGATATAATAATACTAAACGTTATGTTTATAATCCCTATTCCAATTTTAATCCAAATCCATTACATCATTTTATTTTATAAAATGTTTGAAACATATTTATTATTATAATTTTCATAAAAATAATTATCCACTGGCAAATAAGCTACACATAAGCGTCCATGTTTCATTCCTGCATAACAAACATTAAGTCTGATGATTTCTTGTTGTATGTATGTCTAACAATATATATATATATATATATATATATATATATATATATATATATATATATATATATATATATATATATATATATGAAGCAATCCAACAAAAGATATAAGCGTCAACTAATATCTTATAATTAGTGAAACATCCGGATAAAAAACTGAAGCTCAATATACTGGATAGAGCATTAATATTATAATATAGAATGAAGTAATAAAATTAGGTGCCAATCAAATTTTATTAGAATTCAAAGTTCATGCAAAGCATCCTTAAGTCCTTAGCTCATGAGTTTTCAAAGATAATTCTTCTCTTCAGAGGACCATTACCGCAGTTATACTACTACAGGCAATAAAATTACGCTTTGAAAATATATAAAATTATATACACAAATACACAAAAATACATAACATCAAAACATATCAACCCAAAAACATACATATATATATATATATATATATATATATATATATATATATATATATATATATATGTATATAATATTTATAAATAAATATTAATTATTTATTACCTACAGACATCGATGTTTCCTGCTAACGCAATCTTCAGTACAGGAAGTTAATTATCTACGATCAGCGGGCTCGAACTCCGATCACAAATCGTCACAACGAAATAGCTAATAATTAAGGAGGAATTTAACTTTGTAAATAGCGAGTCGGCGGCTAATTTACACGAGCAGTTGAAAGTGATCAACAAACTTTCTTTGGATCTTGCATGAAGCTATTTGTACTGCTTGTTATTAAACTCACTCAGAGTGCCCGGCCTTTAGTAAAGGGGGCTTATAATAATATTTATAAATACATATTAATTATTTATTACCTACATATATATATATATATATATATATATATATATATATATATATATATATATATATATATAAAGATAGATGAAAGAAGAGTGATAAACATGTTTTTTTTCACTCTGCATTTCTTAATATTTGTTCAAATGTTGAATTTTGGCTTTTCCACTGCCAGCTTATCTATCTATGTAATTCCTCTGATGATAAGATTTTGATCTTTGAAAAGCCTTGGCTTAAGAAAGGAATAGTAAACATTATTTTATTATCGAATATACACTGCATTGAACAATCGAAGTTTGAAATAAATCTGGACATTCGTATATGTTTATCCCTCTTCTTTCATCTATCTTTATAATTGCTCTATCTCGTATATTGAGCTTAAACCACTTCACTATAGGTTCTATCTACTAAAGGTTTACTTTTGGTTTATATTTGATTATATATATATATATATATATATATATATATATATATATATATATATATATATATACCTATATATATATATATATATATATATATATATAGGTATATATATATATATATATATATATAAATATAGTAGAAATTGGTAGTTTGCTGGAAGCATTGCTGGGAGTAATAATAAAAGTTTTAAAAAGGTTGAAGGCAATGCGAAGTTCCGGACAACTTCCAGCGATCCGGAACTTCGCATTGCCTTCAACCTTTTTAAAACTTTTATTATATATAAATATATATATATATATATATATATATATATATATATATTTTTGTTGTTTTTTTCACTTCGTGATTCTGCGACGAAGGCTAGTTATCATCGCAGTTCGTGATGACAAGCGAAGAAAGTCCACATTTGTAAAAAAAACAAACGTCCACGCAAAATGCCGTTCGCTAAAATTATACGTTTCGCCCGATTCGTAATTATCATTCAACGAATGCAAATAAATAACCAATTATAATTACATGCACATTAATCGGCAGAGATAATTATAGTTTTCGTACTTTGATAAGTATCGCAATTTTTGTTAGTTGTTGCGAAAATGAACGAAGCGTCGTTGTCAGTGGCGGTCGGCCATTATCGCACGGAGACACAACACGTTAATGAAGATGGCGGGAGTGCATTTGGTTTCGACTAGGACGGACAACAGTCGAGGCGTCACGTGTCCAACCACAAATATATATATATATATATATATATATATATATATATATATATATATAATTATTAATGACAATATATGTATTACCATATACCATCAGATCCTTTTACTTTGTAGTCTCCCTTGAAGATACAGCTCAATGCTTGTCAATTATTGATAACAGAGCAAAATATAAGTCAGTTTATATTATATTCAAATAACCATGGTTTTATTTTATTATTTTTATTTTTTTCCCATTTCCAAAAAACATAAAATTTCTGTGAGATATATTTTTTACGGTCCGTTTCATATGTTGTTTGGCACAAGACAAATGAAACGGACCGTAAAAAATATATCTCACAGAAATTTTATATTTTTTGGAAATGTGAAAAAATAAAAATAATAAAATAAAACCATTGTTATTGGAATATAATATAAACTGACTTATATATATATATATATATATGTAAAAATAATTTAATATTATTTATTTAAAATTAATATTATATATTTATATATATATATATATATATATATAATATTAATTTTAAATAAACAATATTAAATTATTTTTACCTTTCGAGTTTTTAGCTCTAATCAGTGCAGGGATTAAAATCTCGGACGCTAACAGGGTTCGGACCCCTGCCGCAAAGTCAACCTAGACTCCATAAACAAGCGCTGTAACACTTAGGCCACGGGACATTACCACATTCAAGAAGAGAATTTAAGTTCTATTTATGCGAAGGGCGGCATACCAAGAAAGACTGACTTAGAGATTCTGCGAACGTTGTCGAAATATGCCTTCTAGCTACGTGTCAGTTCAATATCTATTTATATAAAGTTAAGTATATATATATATATATATATATATATATGTGGGAAATGAAAAAGGAAAAACCAAGATATATTTTTTTATGTACTCATT
>OY744553.1:2482485-2507485 GCA_963556195.1 Sepiola atlantica
TTTACTTTTTTGATTTTTAACGGTCCTAAACCACGTGACCCCCTAAATTTTGAAATGTTAAATTTCTTTTCTTCTCTCCAAATATGATCTGAGGTTAAGATCGGATTCTAACTATGCCTGATGAGATCTCAGTTTATAGTAACTGTTGATCGATAACATCGACATGCCGGTGTCGTTAATTTTGTACATGTCTTTGTAAATAAAAATTATCATATATATATATATATATATATATATATATATATATATATATATATATATATAATAAAAAAATCTGTATACAACAAATTGGTTTACAAATTAATTAATTAAAAAAATCTATATTGATGACTCGTCCGATTAAGGGCGAATTAAAAAAAAAAAGGAAAATGCGCTTATTTGCATATTCTTAAAATAATAAAAACAAAAACGCTGAGGGTGACGAAAAATGAAAACACACCGTATAAAAAGAACACCGGTCACTATTGCCAAAAACAAAACAATAACACATAATCTACTTAACATTATAGGCGATTAGAAGTGGTGCAGGAATGGGGCAGGTCATTCTAGTCTAGTGGTTAGAACCCTAATCTACGAATGTTAACACACACACACACACACACACACACACACACACACACATATATATATATATATATATATATATATATATATATATATATATATATATATATACTTTGGCAGCATTCTTTCTTTTATGCATGTTTGATTAAACAGGAGTGCCAACTTCTGCTTATTCAGCTTTTGATCCGTTTTTTCTAGTCTTCGTACGACGGATTTGATGTTATAATCCAAGTAGTGTAAAAAATCTCCGTATTTTGTGCGAACGTTTTCGACCGACATCGGTCGTCGTCAGGCGGTTGCAAAATGAAATAAATTGGTGAATCTATCAAAAAGGTGCTCTTTTAAATTATTTCAACGTACACCTTCACCCCCTCATAACGGGAATGGTTGATGTTTGGTTTATTAATGCATATAAACAATGCCTCTATTTTATATATATATATATATATATATATATATATATATATATATATATATATATATATATATATATAAAATAAAATAAAATAAAATAAAAGAAAGAATAATAAACATAATTTTATTACCGAGTATACCTTGCATCGAACAATCGAAGTTGAAATAAATTTGTCATTCGTACATGTTTATCCCTCTTTCATCTATCTATCTATCTATCTATCTATCTATCTATCTATCTATCTATCTATCTATCTATCTATCTATCTATCTATCTATCTATCTATCTCTCTCTCTCTCTCTCTCTCTCTATATATATATATATATATATATATATTCCCGAAACAGTTTTTCATGGTAAACAACTGATGATCCCTTAAAATAGTGTTTGAAACTAACTAATATAATAACTGTAAAAAATAAATTGACTTACATGAGTGATTTTCCACTGGAAGACTTGAGACTATAAGTTGTTTTTTTTTTATATATATTTTTAATTTTTTATATAGTTTTAATGGTTGAGAAACTTCCGAGACTATATATATATATATATATATATATATATATATATATATATATATATATATATATATATATATATATATATATATTTAACTTATTACGTTTCTCGCAGTGAAGAGTTGAGTTGCCACAATTAAAAATAAAATTTTCATTCGAAGTTCTACTAAACGAGAATAAACACCTTATTTCCAAAGTATACCACAGTACACACACTCGTTTCTCAATGTTGTATACGAGATGCCCAGTAAGTTACGATCACTAAATAAAATAATTAATTAAATAATTCAACGGAAAATCGGGGCGTTTATTTCAGTAGACTCGATGCATTCCATTGATCTCCCTGGGTGGATAAAAACGACATTCTCTCTGTTTTTTTTAGACTATGTTTATATAGTAACACGCCACGTTGTGGTCGTGCGAGACTTAAAGGCGTCAATCCATCGTTGTAATTTGACGGTGGCCACAAGTGGCCACGGGGTCCACGGGGGCCACGGGGGTCCACATGATATTCCACCTCATGCATATCTTCGTAAATAAGTAAAAGATGAAAAGTGCCATGATCAATCACAAAGAATCTTCGATGAAAGTGGAAAACTTTTATTGATTCAATAAGATTTGAATAATTTTCAATAAATATGTGCATAATACACGCATCGCCGAACGTCTGCATAGAAATATATATTCATATAAACAGCAATATCGATAATGATTTAGTGTGTATGTAATATAATATATATATATATATATATATATATATATATATATATATACAGGGTGGGCCAAAATAAGGGCCATATCTTTAAATTTGAATAACTTGAATTTGAATAACTTCCACAAAATAAAAGTTAAACTCACCAAACTTTATGTGTGTGTAGACTGACCCTTCCGAGATTTTTTGAAATAAACAAAACAAATTTTAGCCGAAAAACACTTCTTAAAACTTACAAAAACTAAAGTATTGTTTTTTACACTGTATTGAGTTTTTTAAGCAAAAATAATGTTTTCTAAATGAGGGTACGTTCCTTAGGGCTAATACGGCTCATGCTTGCTTCGGAAGGGGTCCTTTACTTATTCTAAAAAAAAAATTTTTTAAAAATCAATAAATAAAAAAGTTATTAATTTTTAAAAATAGGACCCTTATTTTTGCCCACCCTGTATATATATATATATATTTACTTTTGTTTCATTTTACTTCAGTCGTAGTTCTCAGAAATCAAAGGGGCCCCTACTTGGAGCTAAGACTTGGTATCTATATGAGATACATAGATATTCCATTAAAGTTCTCATTTACCTGTCAAACATTGAGTTAGTAAAGAAGTTAAGAACATTAATGTTCCTCTCACCAATTGACTAAGTAATTATGTTATGTTATACTATATACAGGGTGATTCATAAGTCACTTAGCTATTTAAAACGATTACCATATGAAGCACAAACATACTATGAACGTTTGATAATTGTTATCTTACTCTCTAATTATTGCTATTTGTTATTTTTAATTTCTTCGTTTATATATTTGTTTCTATATATATTTATTTGTATTTATTTACATTTGTGTAAATCATCATATGTGCTTTTTTTTCAGGCAGTATGTCATTTACAATTGAAGAGCGAATTTGTATTGTTATTCATATGGCCAAATTTGATGAATCTCCCACACTTGTTTAAAGGCAATGGAAACGTGATGTGAACAGAAAGCCTCCTTCGCACAACACTCAATCAATCAAATATGCTACAAAGAGTCGTAAATTCCTTGCAAAAAAGAATGGAGCTATGCATGCAGAACGAAGGTGGAATTTTTGAAAATTTGCTGTAATTTTAAACTCCCATAAATAAATTTGTTGAATAAACCTTCTGTTTTGTATTACCGTATTTTTTAACTTTAGAATTTCAAAAAATAAATATAGCTAAGTGACTTATGAATCACCTTGTATTTCTTGTAATTACTTGGTCTTACCGGATTCTAGGGTAAGAATCTATCTAGTCTGGTTGAGTATCCAGCTAAGTGCTGTTACAGGAAGTAACATGACTTGGAGAAGATGCACAATTTTTCGTATGAGCCGTCTCAAGGAGATCTTATTTGGGCTTTGAAAACTATGTTATTTTGAATATTTGATCAAGGTTTTCTTCTAGAGGGAAGTATCTTCCAGTCAGGTGATACTGACAAACACTTGTACAGAGAGAAAGAGAGAGAGAGAGAGAGAGAGAGAGAGAGAGAGAGAGGGAGAGAGAGAAAGAGCGAAGACACTCGAGGATAGTGTCTAGTAGGTAATTCAAACTCCCCCTATATATAGTCTAAAGAAGCTTTGAGTTATTTTAACCAAAAAGACAAAAAAAAAAAAAATAAATAAATAAAATGCAGTTTAAATTCCCAGAGAAACTAACTAAATCCAAAATAGTGCAGACTTAACATTCGTTGGAAAATTCATAAATAAATAATATATAATAGTAAGTAAATAAAATAAAAAGGGGGATTAAGTATCTAACAATGAAACAAAAACAGGAGACCTTAACGTAAGCATCTAATATTAACACGGGGATCTTCAGCTGTTTACCATGTAACTGTTTCGGAGATTTAAAAACAGGACAGTTATATGCATGGCTCTCCAATGGTACATATAAAACTACCATTTCCCCAATAATCAAGTGTCGAAATAATTCAGCTTAAAATGTTACTTATATATACATAAATAAATAAAATAATAATAATAATAATAATAATAATAATAATAATATACTACCCTTAAGACTACCGTGTGATATGGTAATTTGCATATCAAATAAAATTCTTTATAACAATAGTAATACTAGTAATAATAATATTAATAATAATAATAATAATAATAATAATAATAATAATAATAATAATAATAATAATAATAATAATAATAATAAAATACTATCTAAACACTAAACCTACGAACCATTCTACGATATGGTAGCTAGAAATAAAATTATATAGGAATTAAGGTTGCATAAAAAAAAAGGCTTTATATATATAAAGAGAGAGATAGAGAGAGAGAGAGAGAGGAGTATTAGAAGGCTATCACAATGCAAGAAATAGAAATATGTCGGCGTTGAGAATTAAGACAAAACAAGTGATTTTAATTATATATTTTTCAAAAACCTTTTTAATAATTTTTTTTTCATATAGTAAATCTTACTTGATTAGGCAAGACTTCAAGTAAGATTTGCTATGTGAAAAAAAAATTATTAAAAAAGTTTTTGAAAAATATATAATTAAAATCACTTGTTTTGTCTTACTTCTAAACGCCGACATATTTCCATTTCTTGCATTGTGATAGCCTTCTAATACTCCTCTATATACGTATTACACACAATGCTTCAGACAAACTACATTTCCTTATTATATATATATATATATATATATATATATATATATATATATTGTGTGTGTGCTTTATTGTAGAAAATAAATAACAAAAACAAGTCGATTAGAGATCGCTGCAACTCATTTTTTGGTTATTAAATTCCATGCGATTTGATTAGGCGTTTATTAGGAGTATGCTATATATATATATATATATATATATATATATATATATATATATATATATATATATATATATATATATATATATATATATATATATATATATAATTATAGTGTGTGTGTGGGTCAGGTTATGTTGAAAAGAAATCAATAACGGGCTCGATCGCAAGAAAAGTGAGAGCTAATTACAAATAATTTATTTAAACAACTATAGTCGTACCATGTCTGAGATGGGTAGATTTGCTGACTGCACCACGCTCTACTCTCGTCATGTAGGTAAAACGGACGCACACATGCCCGAGGCAATGGCTAAATCCTTAGAAAGTGACCTCTAGTCTGTAGTGGAATGAGATCATAAATGGATGGTAAGATTTAATGTTGCTAAGACAAAGCTCGTTTCCTTCAACAACTACAAGAAACTTCTTCAACCACCGATTGCCATGGCAAATACCCCTTATTTCTGAAAGTCCAACGTACAAACTCGTCGGTCTAACATTCACAGGTAACATGAATTGGAACCAATACATAGAAGACATTGCTAATGTTGCTACCAAGATTATGAGTTCCCTCTACCGTGATAGAACACTGCTCACACAGGAGAGTATCCTATATCTCTACAAAGCCACCATTCGCCCATGCATGGATTATTATTGTCACATCTGGGCTGGTGCACCATCTACTAGTCTCTCCCCCTTAGACAAGGTCCCCAAAAACGTTCTCTGATCTAATATATCTCTCAAGCTCCAGCGCCTGCCCCATCGCTGCTATGTTGCATCCTTGTGCCTGTTTTACACATACTTCAATGGAATGTGCTCCGATGAACTTGCTGCTCTGGTGCCCCCTCGACGTAAATACACTCACCCAACCCTACAATCATCTAAAGCTCATCCATTTACTGCGGAGGCCCCCAGATGCCGGAGAGCCTTCTACTCCAATAGCTTCTTTCCTCGAGCTGCCGGTCTTTGGTACTTCCTCCCTGCTCTCTGTTTCCCCAACTGTACCGACATACAAAAATTTAAAACTAATGTCAACAAACGTCTAGCTCCACAGCTCCCAATTTAAGATGGTCCTCTAAAATTTCACCCTATATCTCAGTAGCACCTCACGTCTACAGTTGAAACTTGCCTTGTTTGTGATAAACGCTTTTTAAAAAAATGTTCATGCTTTTAATGTTGAAGATAGCCATGTTATAGTCTGCCGGGAAGCAGTCCCATGGAAATATGTTCTGAAGATTAGCAGTTCTTAGAAATAAACAGTGATTATAACAATTCTGTTTACGTATTAGGTATACAACGAAATACAGAATTGTTCATTGCAGCCTTGCTAGTAATTTTATAGATGATCATCTTGTAGCCCGCAATGAAGCAGCCACGTGCTAATTGGTTCCAAAGATAGGAAGTTCTTGGAAAGAAACTGTCTATGGAAATTGCGTTTGGTTGTTGATACACAGAGGAAGAAAGGAACGTTTTTGGCAGTGGTTGTAACAAAACGAGTTCTTCCTGTGAATTTGTTCACTTAATGTACAACGATTGGAATTCTATTTCAAACCTACCATACCTACCTACCTACCTATCTACCTACCTACCTACCTACTTACCTACCTACCTATCTACCTACCTACCTACCAGCCTACCTACCTACTACCTACCTACTTACCTACCTACCAACCTACCTACCTACCTACCTACCTACCTACCTACCTACCTACCTACGTACATACATACATACCTACCTACTTACCTACCTACCTACCTACCTACCTACTTACATACCTACCTACTTACCTACCTACCTATTTACCATCCAACCAACCTACCTTCCTACCTACTTACCTATCTACATACCTACCTACCTACCTACCTGTCTACCTACCTACCTACATACCTACCTACCTACCTACTTACATAGTTACCTACTTACCTACCTACCTACCTACCTGCCTACTTACATACCTACCTACTTACTTACCTACCTACCTACCTACTTACCTATCTACATACCTACCTACCTACCTACCTACCTACCTACCTACTTACCTATTTACCTACCTACTTACCTACCTACCTACATACCTACCTACCTACCTACCTACCTACCTGCCTACCTACCTACCATACATACCTACCTACCTATTTACCATCCAACCAACCTACCTACCTACCTACTTACCTATCTACGTACCTACTAACCTACCTAATTACCTACCTACCTACCTACCTACCTACCTACTTACCTACCTACCTACTTACCTATTTACTTACCTACCTACCTACCTACTTACTTACTTACTTACCTACCTACCTATCTACTTACTTTCCTTACGTACCTACCTACTTACCTACCTACTTACCTACCTACCTACCTAGTTACCTACCTAGTAACCTACCTACATACCTACCTACCTACCTACCTACCTACTTACTTACCTCCCTACCTTCGTACTTACCTACCTACCTACCTACCTACCTACCTACTTACTTACTTTCTTACTTACTTACCTACTTACCTACCAACCTACCGACAAACCTACCTACTTACTTACCTACTTACCTACCTACCTACCTACCTACTTACTTACTTACCTACCTACTAACCTACTTACCTACCAACCTACCGACAAACCTACCTACTTACTTACCTACTTACCTACCTACCTACCTACCTACCTACTTACTTACTTACCTACCTACTAACCTACTTACCTACCTTCCGACTAACCTACTTACCTTCCTACTTACATACTTATTACCTATTTACCAACCAACCAACCTACCTACCTACCGACTAACCTACTTACCTACCTAGATACCTACCTATCTACCTACCTACTTACCTACCTACCTACTTACTTAACTTTCTTAATTACCTACATAGCTACTTACCTACCTACCTACAAAAGAGACACACTTCAAAGAGAACTGCGACTCCAAAAACATATTTGCAAAATCTTTGTTTTTCTTATCTAGAGCGGCGCTTACAGAAAAAATAAACAGCGGGCAAATGGTGGAACGTAATTAGTTGTTTACTAATTAATTCGAGACTGTTGTCAGCAATCAATATATCAAGTCACCGAGCGTCGTCTTTAGAAGAAAAAGACAAAGTGCTAATTCAGGATCTCAGCCTATGAAAGGTACATGTTTAGCACGAGATTATCCTTATGTATATATAAAGTCAAGTATAAGCATATGTTTATATAATTGTATGTATAGGATTTACGCGTAAACAAATAAAGCCATCATTATGCAATTTGGAAAGCTGTTGATAGGCGGAAGTGTAATGTAGGCGATACTTTAGATAATTAAAGTTTATGAAAAGATGAGGCAAAAATGTGTAACCCTTCAACATTTTCACGAGAGTCAGAAATGATGTGTAATGTCTGTTTTATTCTAGTTGTTTGCTATAAGGAGTTTATCAGTTATTAGACTAAAAGAATGTTGGAATCATTACTCTTGATTTATCTAGTGTATGTGAAAACACGCTCTTTCTTTCGTTAAGGCCGTTTTTGAACTGTATTTGAATTAGTATAGATTGTCTCTTAGAAAACAGGTCATAACAACGTTGGTCATGATTGATTATGAAGGAGTTTCCAAATATCTATGTGACTATATTAGTGTTGTCTCTCTAACGAAGGGTATTTTATTTTATTGCATCAGTTCTCGTTAAACATGAGTGTACGACATATTACGCAAAATGTGACAGATAAATGTTTAATTTTACGCACAAATCAATCAAGTATTGAAAAATACATGTTTATTAGGTATATTGAGGTACAAGCAGCAGCAGTCGACGCCGACAAATTAAAAATTTAATTGTTGACCGGTATCAAGCTTTGAAAGAAGCAGCAACAGACGCCGCTACACTATCTATTCCCAGCTGCCGTTCGGAGTGGCTATTTCATACCAAAACAAGATCGAGATTGTTCTCTGTCGACCCGAGGTATGGTCCTGTGAAGTTCTACAAAGTCCATATTTCCAAGTTGTATCTTCTCACCCTTTGAGAAGGGTTTTGTTTATTGATAATCGCATATAACCCCCTCTGTCGGGGAATACCGACAGGGGCTGCCCAGGAAATTTTGTTGAGTTCGATCTCCTCTAGGGCGCTGGCTTTTAAAATCTCACTTTCCTGACCGTTGTGTCTAATCCTCCCGTAATAGGGGAGAGATAAATGACCCTAACCCTAACCCTAATCCTAATCCTATCCCCAACCCTAACCCTAACCATAAGCCTAACCATAACCCTAACCTCCAACCCCAACCTCAACCTCAACCCTAACCCCTAAACCCTAACCCTAACCCTAACCCCTTAACCCTTACCCTTACCCTTACCCTAAACCCTAACCCTAACCCCCAACCCCAACCCTAACCCTAACCCTAACCCTAACCTTAAATCTAAATCCTAAACTCTAACCCCAGCCCTAACCCTTACCTTAACCCTAACCCTCACTCTAAACCCTAACCCCAACCCTAACCTTTACCCTAACCCTAACCCCAACCCTAACCCTAACCCTAACCCCAACCCCAACCCTAACGCTAACCTAATCCTTACCTAAAACCCTAACCCTAACTCTAATCCTAACCCAACCTTCTACAATTGTTCACATTTTATTCGTCTTACTCCTTTCTCATTCCGCGAGTCCGACCGGACACACGTACATTCACTTTTATTATTATATAGAAGATGTTTCGTCTAATTGAATGCTCACAAGCCTGCTCTCGGCCTGCCAAGTCAGCCGGATATTCTATGAAACTTCTTGATGCGTGCATGTTGGTTTCGAAAAGGAACATTCTACTAATTAATTATTATTTGCCTTCACATTTTCCTTCTCAATATTTTAATCGGACTATCATTGTTTATGTTTCACAAATTGTTTTCTTGAGTTTAATGAATAATGAATATATTTTCACATAGAACAAACTAGCACAACATGCATACCCTCTAGAGTTCATCATTATGCAATACCAATAGAACTTTCCTCAGAACAAATGATTCATATCAATGTTTTTTTTTGTTTTTTTTTAACATAGTTCACCCCAAACAAGGCAGGCCGCCACTGTAGACGTAAGGGGCTACTGAGAAGAAGAAAAGGGAGAAGGTTGGGGGGGTCAACCTAAATTGGAATCTGCGCAGCGAGATGTCTGTTTACATTAGTTTTAAATTTCTGCATGTCAGTACCGTCGGGGAAACAGGGGACAGGGAGGAAGTTCCAGAGGCCAGCAGCACGAGGAAAGAAGCTATTTGAGTAGAAAGCTCTCCGGCATCTGGGAACCTCAACAGTGAATGGATGGGATTTAGTCGATTGTCGAGTTTCTAAAGATCATAAGCGGCACCGTCTAAGTAAGTAGTTAATGACACGAACAGGGTGTGCCAAGATCGAATCCAGTTCGTTCCACAGAAATACTTTCAGTTAGGATGTTGGCAACCTTCACGTTGCCGATCCTGTAATTCTAACTAGAAAGATATCGGGGAAACCAATGCCAACAGTAGAATCATAAGATTCATACGAAATGAATGAATGCATAATATTTCTATGCACTAGGACTTATACTTTATATCTGATTCATACGAAATGAATGTATGAATAAGTGAACGAGTTATTGTTATTATTCGGCCATTTTCTTCTAGCATGCCAATCACAAGCCATTAGAAACACCACAGTTATCTGCCCTTTACTCTTGTTAAACCAATTATATTTTCTATCTTTGAAGTCGGGAAGTTATTGATTCAGGGAAGCGACGGGCCTCTTCGCAAACTTTCTCATAAAGTAGTCAATATAAATTCCGACTGAATTGGTCGTAGACTTTTCAGATTGAAATAGGCGGAGGGAGTGGGGCGTAATTGTTTAAACGAATTCCAGTCTCATTTGAAAATTCTATTCTATCGGAAAGAGAAATGAATATATCAATTTTGATTATATATTGATATCGAATTTGAATTAATCGTTTGAAATGTATAATGTAAAATTGACCAACTCTCTATAATAATAGGCTACAGTAATTTCATGTGCGTGCATACCCTCCACCCCTATTTGCAAGATGGGATCGCCCTATCGCCGAAGATGGTAGTGCGGACACTATTTATTCTTAGTGTCATCTGATGCCACTGTTGTGTCGAACGTGAAACTCTAAGAATAGGACCAAGGAGCAGAAGCAGTTCTTCCTAAAAATGGTTCTACAGAATGGAAACAAACCCCTACAATGGTTTTGGAGGCAGACCTCCGTAAACGGATCTATTCTGAAACTACATTAACCAGAATACCTACAAGAGTATTGATTTACTCCTCTCCAGGAGTTAGGCACAAGGCCAGTTTTTATCTTACTCCCACAAGTAAGATGTGACCCAAGGTTGGGTCGGGAAAGTGGGGGTTGAAAAGCCAGCGCCCGAGAGGTGAGCACTCTGGCCATTAAAAATTACCTGGGCAGCCCCGTCGGCATTCCCCGGTAGTAGGGCGCCTCAGGCAGTAAGCAATAAACTTACTCCTCCCCAAAGAGGGAAGGTGAAGCCTGGGAGGGTGGATCTCCTAGAACTGCACAGGACAGACCCATAGACCGGCGTAAATCAAGCCCCGAAGACCAAGACAATACCAGTCTATGGGGTGAAGTATCCATCGGAACAGATACTACACTTTGATCTTGACCAAAAGGCCGAGTATGTCTTATATAGACAAGGCCAAGGTTTCAGCAATAAAGGTGCATCTGCGTTCGCGCCGGACTTATATATATATATATATATATCCCAAGAACTTATCTCTCTTTTTTTTTATTTGGTCGTGTCTTTTCTGTTTCGATTCATCTTTTTTGGTCTAACTTCGCTTTCTTTCGAAAGTTATATGCAATATTTTCGGCGGTGAATACCGAATGTTGCATTACTCGTTCATTTTTGTCGTATTTGCCGACCGTCATTCATTTATTACTTGTTTATATGACAGACTGTGTTATCTTCCCCTGAACTTCGTGTTTTTCGCTCGAATCAATGGCGGTCCGTACAAAAACGATAAAACTAATTTTTATCTTTAATTAGAATTCTACTCGATATTTTTTGGTGTAGATGTTGCATTACCCGTTCTTTCGGGGTACCCGGTAAGATCCAACAAAAATGACAAAGAACCTATATGGCAAAACTTTGGTTTTCTTTATTTCCCATCACCGGAGTGTTTACGCCGGCTACGCACACACGCATAAAAAGTCTTTTGACATACTTTTGTCTCATGAATGTATTTTTCTTGCTGAGGTCACAGACTTGGTTTCCGCTAGAAACTCGTTCATATATACATCCGATTGGAAAGCAATTTGCTCTGCATTGTCTATCGTAGCGTGAACTGAAGCAATTGTTCCACAATCACCTCTAATTATCTGTTTGATGAAATGCAAGTCAGGAGATTCCTTCACTTTACCAACTTGCTTATCAGTCGCATTTTTAGTCGCATTTTTATTCAGCGGACACGAAAGCCTAACAGCAAGACGGGCTTGGATACCATAGCCAATAAAGCTTCATCGGTGCCATAAACATCGGTAAACTCCCATTCTTCCAGTACTTCAATACACCGATCACCAAGCGCTTCGGCTTTTCGCGTTTCTGAAACCGCCGTCTTTCAAGTCTCGCTTGCACTGCGGAATCTTCTTCTTTTTAACAGTTATCAAGTCGCTTTTTTTTCTTTCTCGACGTCCCTCTCACAATGGACTCGTCCACGATTAATTTTTACCACTCTTCATTATCTTACACGAAGATCTATTTATATGCTTGTCAAAGTTTGTGAAAGTTGGTGCATCCTATATTAACAAAAATATCTATGCTATTAAGCGACTGTGAACGCAAATGAACGTTGATAATGTACCCAGAGAGTTAGAAAAATAAAAGAAATAACTGATTTTGATTTAACAGAAAAGGACAACATTTTTGCGGTATACCTCCTTTTCAAAAACAAATCTCCACTCAATCTGAAGGGTGTTTTCGCCTGGTAGTCGGAATAAAATATGGGATTTTTTCTGTATCTCGCAGAACTTAGTATATTTATTATTTAATTATTAGTCTCTCCCTCTTAGAGAAGGCCCCAAAAGATTAGCCAAGCTCCAGCCCCTGTCCCATCGCCGCTATGTTGCTTCCTTGTGTCTGTTTTACAAGTACTTCAATGGATTGTGCTCTAATGAGCTTGCTGCTCTAGTACCCCCACGACGTAAATTCACTAGACCAACCCGACAATCTGCCAAATTCCATCCATTCACTGTGGAGGTCCCCAGATGTCGAAGAGCTTTCTACTCCAAAAGCTTCTTTCCTCGTGCTGCTGGACTCTGGAACTCCCTCCCTGTCCCGTTTTTCCTGACGGTACTGACATGCAGAAATTTTAAACTAATGTAAACAGACATCTCGCTGCGCATCTCACTTTTTCTCAGTAGCCCCTTACGTCTACAGTGGCGGCCTGCCTTGTTTGGGGTGAACTATGTTAAAAAAAATGTTAATTGATATTTCTTACTTGTTTATTATTAAAATTATTATATTATTAAATATTTGTTGTTATAATAATAATAATAATAATAATAATTATTATTATTATTATTATTATTATTATTATTATTATTATTATTATTATTTACCCACTAGGAGTTCTTACACAGGTCGTCAGTGATTGCTCACCGACAACCGGTGGTATTCCCTAGAGTCTGAGTGACAACAAGTCTGCCCAGATTTCCAGTATTTTCTACCTCTTTTTGATAGCCACCGCAAATAACCTTGCAGTATCGCAACAGCCGTTTACCATTGATTTTTCGCTGGTGAGGACCATTGGTCTTCTCTGGGATTTGGGTGGCAATAAGTCTCCCCAAGGTCCCAGCCCTCTGTGCATTTCTTGTGGAGGTCTGATTTGTGCTGTCCCTCATCGGTCTTCTCATTCTCCTTGACCCTATGCAAATATTTTGTGTGGTTATTATTATTATTATTATTATTATTATTATTATTATTATTATTATTATTATTATTATTATTATTATCATTATCATTATTATTATTATCATCATTATTATTATCATTATTATTATTATTATTATTTTTTTTTCATTATTATTATTATCATTATTATTATCATTATCATTATTATTATTATTATTATTATTATTATTATTATTATTATTATTATTACTATTATTAATTTTTGTGTTTAATTTTAACAATAAATATCAGATATCAATAAATAAATATTCCTCTAATTTCAGTTTCTTTGGGTATTGTAAAGAGATATTTAGGAGCATAATATGAATACAACCTCCAATTTGTAAATTAAAATATTTCAGATTTGCATTAAATTTTATCCGTAGTGATTTGCTCCCGATTAAGCAAGATTTCTAGAATTTGAAATTTCTTTTTAAAGCTAAATCTTAACATATTAGACATTTTTAAAAATCAAGATCACGTATTGGATTTGTATCGAAATTGGAACAAGTATTCTAGATATGAGGTTTAGTATCATTATGTCTTGAGTCTAATATCCGTAAGGGGACGTATAAGTTGTGCAAGAGTACTCTTTACGAGGAATTGATTTTACCCGGTCTGGGACGGGTATTCATCTAGTATATATATATATATTTTTTTTTTTTTCTCTCTCATTTTCTCTCAAAATATGTGCATGTATATGTAAATATCTGCGCATGCATATTTATGTGCATATGCTTTGCGTGAATCTGCGTCCTCCGAAAAGAATCGAATTCTCCATAATCGATTACATGTATAATTCGATCCCAACAACAACAACAACAAAAACAACAAAAAACAAACAAAAAAAAAAAAACGCGAAAATGCCTGAAACGTATAATCTTCTAATTTACGAAAATCAAAGGACAACACATTTCAGATATGCAATAAATAAGTGAATACGTTTCCCCTTTAAGAACACCAGCGGTATGTGAGTGTGTGTTGGGCCGTGATGGGCGCCACAGAAGCTGCAATGTGTTTTTTTTTTCCCGCGTAAATTTGGCGCGATATTTCTCGGAATTGGTTCACAGTTAAAAACGGCCAGTTCTCGTTCACGCGTTAATAGGACGAGAGTGGAAAAAAAATAGTACGTAATCGAGAAATCAGATTGGTAACACGTGTAGCAACGCGAAGAGACACGCCGATATCGATAAATAGATCTTCGGTATTAACCGCCGAAAATATTGCATATAACTTTCGAAAGAAAACGAAGTTAGACAAAAAGGATGAATCGAAAGAGAAAAGCCATGACCAAATAATAATAATAAAAAAATAGATAAGTTCTTGAGATATTTGCGACTAGCAGAGACAGCGAGCGTTCCCTGGAATATCATTATTTCTGAAAAAAAAAAACAACAACAAACAAAAAAAAAACGTATACCTCCTGCTCCGCTGGGCGGATACAGCCTTGGTAGACACTGCTTTCTGTATACGATGCCTGTCTAAAAAGTATCCGACCTTAGGCCAGAAATAAATATTTCAAATACGTGACGGGGTTGGACCCTAATCCTTTTTCAAAGTAGGCCGCTTTTGTGCTTGCAAACACTTAGCCCACCGATCCATCCACTGCCGGAAACATTTGTAAGTCTTCTTTTGGAATGGTGTTTATCTCCGCCGTCGCGTTTCGCATTATCTCTTTTTTTTTGCACCCTCTCAACAACAGCTGCACTCCGAGCAGTTCTGGGTCTGCCAGAACGCTGGTCACTCTCCGTTGATGTGCGGCCATTTTTGAATCGGTTGAACCACTCCATAATTTGTGTTACACCCATCGCATCTTCTCCAAACACCTGCTGATTCAACAATCTGCGAATAGTGAGAGGAGAACCATGTGATGGTACACTGCCTGGTTTGCCCTCTTCCTAGCGCCCAACCAGTGTAGTTTGAAAGATCTTGCAGAGTACAACACTTTTGCAAAAGAATGCATAAAAATGTGGGAAACTGTTATATATATATTTTTATGCAGTCCTTTGCAAAAGTGTTGTACTACATACTTCGAAGACACGCAAAGAAGAAGTGGCTTGCTTGTTAATGTCCTTTTGTGGCCAGTCTATATATATATATATGATAATCCAGGTAAAACATTCACAGGGTAGTAATCCAAAGAATTTCAACCGGGTTTATAAAAAAAATAGAGCTTTTATATATGATTATTTTTTATTTACACAGACATGTACAAAATCTGCGACACTGGCATGTCGATGTTATCGATCAACAGCTATTATAAACTGAGATCTCATCAGGCAGAGTTAGAATCCGATCTTAACCTTAGATCATATTTGGAAAGAACTCTGCCTGATGAGATCTCAGTTTATAATAGCTGTTGATCAATAACATCGACATGCCAGTGTCGCAGATTTTGTACATGTCTGTGTAAATAAAAATAATTATATATATATATATATATATATATATATATATATATATATATATATATATATATATATATATATATATATAATTAATTATGACAATATATGCATTAGCATATATTGTCATAAATAATTATATTTAAAATATAAATTTTATAACAAAAATCAATTTTAATAACTAAAGAGTGAGAGGCTAGAGTAATGTTGTATGAAATATTTTTATTTAAACAATATTAAATGTCTGAAAAAAAACATTCAGACAACACTGGAGACAAAACCTTTCTACATATTTTTTCATCATCATATATATATATATATATATATATATATATATATATATATATATATATATATATAAGAAGAAATAGGTAAAATAATTACCTTTTGAAGCATTAAAGATGCAATATAATTTTTTTTTTTTTAAAGAAAAATAATAAATCGAAACCGATTTTTTAATTATTTTTTTATTTTTTTTATTATAAACTAGCATTTTTTTTTTGTTAGTTTAAAGTGATACAGATATTTCGCCAAAAACTTGGCATCATCGGTGTGTAATATATCCTGATGTCATCGGATTTCTATTTTTTTCCTACCGGCTTTTGTTGCTCCAGCCGGGCCAAAGGGGTTAGCTGTTGTTGTTTCCCCACTTTCAAATATGAGAACGTGAATGCGCACGTGATTTGTATAAGTGTTTTAAGGTTTATATTTTTTTTAAAGAAGGATCTATTGTTAAATTTAATAAGAAATAGGTAAAATATATATATATATATAATTAATTTTGACAATATATGTATTAGCATATACTATCAGTGCCTTTTAATTAGCAGTCTCTTTAAAAGATTCAGCTTGAGGATTGCCAATCAGTAACAACATGCTTTTATTCTGTTATTCTTATATTTTCACATTTCAAAAAAAGCATAACATTTGTGTGAGGTGTATTTTTTTACGGTCCGTTTCATTTTCCGTGGACCAAACAACATTTTTATGTCAATATCGTCTCCGCAACACTGCAAAATCATCAGAAAAATCCACAATAGAAAAAAACATTTTTTGGATTAAAATATCTTGAAAAAATCCGGTAATACACAATGGGTCATTTTTGGGCGAAAACAAAGAAAAGCAAAGAAAAGAACAAACTCACATGTGCGGACACTCACTAGTATGACATTTTGCTTCTTTCTTTAAGTTTAAAGATGCTTTAAAAAATGAACTTTTCTAAATTTATACCTACCAGCGAAATTATTAGAAAAAAAATAGTATTTTAATTTTAATAAACATATCTGCATCTAACACATGAATTTGAAGGCATTTTGCCTCTTTATTTAAGTTCTAAATTTTAAAGATGCTTTAAAGAAATGAACTTTCCCAAATTTATACCTACCCGAACATGCGCGATTTAAGTTCAAATTTAAAAGAGACATTTACTCCACTAAGTCCACACAACATCGGACGTCACTTCTAAAAGACCAGGAAGGATTCTTACAGGGGGGAAAAATACGGTTAATACCTTTTATTTGTTTGAATCTCTGATGAAGCTTGTGAAATTATTAGAAAAAAGTCAAGATGAAAAAAAAAAATGGTATTTTGATTTTAATAAAAATATCTTCATCTAATACATGGTTTTTGAAGGCATTTTGCCTCTTTCTTTAAGTTTTACATATATATATATATATATATATATATATATATATATATATATATACAAAACTTGTGAAAATACATCTGATGTTTGACGTAGATATTTTGACTCCTGATCCTACTTTAATCAATATTATTTCTATCCGTACCTTGATGGGGTATTACAACTTAAATATATGTTTTGGCCAATACAATTCGTGTTGCATATATTTATCTTTATTATTAATTTTGCTAATTATTATTTTATATTTTTATTTTTGTGTTTTCAAAGTAAAGTTTTATTTACTCACTGTAATTCCACTGCGGCAATAATCCTCTGACGACAAAGAATTTTCTTTGAAAACCCATGGGTTAAGGAGTTTTAATTACTTTGCTTGAACTCTGCATTGTAATAATATTTAATTCGCACCTTATTTTATTATTTCATTTTATCTAATGCTATTAATGCTCTATCCAGTATATTGAGCTTCATTTTTATTCGGATGTTCACTAATTAAATATATTAGTTGCCTCTTATATCTTTTGTTGTATTAACCATATATATATATATATATATATATATATATATATATATATATATATATATATATTTATATATGATATTTTTTTTGAAAAAACCATAACAATGGTGGTGTAAAACAAATAAAATTTATTTTAATCTTAGCTTTCAAGATTATACTTCTCCTTGTCAAAGAGTGTTTTTCTTTTCTTCTTTTTCTTCATCATATATATATATATATATATATATATATATATATATATATATATATATATATATATAGATATAAACATTTTTTTTGAAAAACCATAACAATGTAATTTGTTGAAATAAATAAATAATATTTATTTATTTTAAACTGAGCTTTCGAATATAAAATATTCCTCGTCAGAGCAAAGTGTTTTTTTTTCTTTTTTTTTTCCTCTTCATCGTCTGGTGGTATTGACTTGGTGAGAAAGAATTCCGTGTCTTAAAGAGCGGTTACGCCATTTTGAATACGTAGAAAGGAGTAGACACATTATTATAAACATTGTTTCGTAAAGGTATAAACATTTAAAAAAAACCCATAACAATGTAATTTGTTGAAATAAATAAATAATATTTTTTTATTTTAAACTGAGCTTTCGAATATAAAATATTCCTCGTCAGAGCAAAGTGTTTTTTTTTCTTTTTTTTTCCTCTTCATCGTCTGGTGGTATTGACTTGGTGAGAAAGAATTCCGTGTCTTAAAGAGCGGTTACGCCATTTTGAATACGTAGAAAGGAGTAGACACATTATTATAAACATTGTTTCGTAAAGATATGAACATTTAAAAAAAACCCATAACAATGTAATTTGTTGAAATAAATAAATAATATTTTTTTATTTTAAACTGAGCTTTCGAATATAAAATATTCCTCGTCAGAGCAAAGTGTTTTTTTTTCTTTTTTTTTCCTCTTCATCGTCTGGTGGTATTGACTTGGTGAGAAAGAATTCCGTGTCTTAAAGAGCGGTTACGCCATTTTGAATACGTAGAAAGGAGTAGACACATTATTATAAACATTGTTTCGTAAAGATATGAACATTTAAAAAAAACCCATAACAATGTAATTTGTTGAAATAAATAAATAATATTTATTTATTTTAAACTGAGCTTTCGAATATAAAATATTCCTCGTCAGAGCAAAGTGTTTTTTTTTCTTTTTTTTTCCTCTTCATCGTCTGGTGGTATTGACTTGGTGAGAAAGAATGTCCGTGTCTTAAAGCGCGGTTACGCCATTTTGAATACGTAGAAAGGAGTAGACACATTATTATAAACCATTGTTTCGTAAAGCTATAAACATTAAAAAAAAAAGACCATAACAATGTAATTTGTTGAAATAAATAAATAATATTTTTTTATTTTAAACTGAGCTTTCGAATATAAAATATTCCTCGTCAGAGCAAAGTGTTTTTTTTTCTTTTTTTTTCCTCTTCATCGTCTGGTGGTATTGACTTGGTGAGAAAGAATTCCGTGTCTTAAAGAGCGGTTACGCCATTTTGAATACGTAGAAAGGAGTAGACACATTATTATAAACATTGTTTCGTAAAGGTATAAACATTTAAAAAAAAACCATAACAATGTAATTTGTTGAAATAAATAAATAATATTTTTTTATTTTAAACTGAGCTTTCGAATATAAAATATTCCTCGTCAGAGCAAAGTGTTTTTTTTTCGTTTTTTTTTCCTCTTCATCGTCTGGTGGTATTGACTTGGTGAGAAAGAATTCCGTGTCTTAAAGAGCGGTTACGCCATTTTGAATACGTAGAAAGGAGTAGACACATTATTATAAACATTGTTTCGTAAAGGTATAAACATTTAAAAAAAACCATAACAATGTAATTTGTTGAAATAAATAAATAATATTTATTTATTTTAAACTGAGCTTTCGAATATAAAATATTCCTCGTCAGAGCAAAGTGTTTTTTTTTCTTTTTTTTTTCCTCTTCATCGTCTGGTGGTATTGACTTGGTGAGAAAGAATTCCGTGTCTTAAAGAGCGGTTACGCCATTTTGAATACGTAGAAAGGAGTAGACACATTATTATAAACATTGTTTCGTAAAGGTATAAACATTTAAAAAAAACCCATAACAATGTAATTTGTTGAAATAAATAAATAATATTTTTTTATTTTAAACTGAGCTTTCGAATATAAAATATTCCTCGTCAGAGCAAAGTGTTTTTTTTTCTTTTTTTTTCCTCTTCATCGTCTGGTGGTATTGACTTGGTGAGAAAGAATTCCGTGTCTTAAAGAGCGGTTACGCCATTTTGAATACGTAGAAAGGAGTAGACACATTATTATAAACATTGTTTCGTAAAGATATGAACATTTAAAAAAAACCCATAACAATGTAATTTGTTGAAATAAATAAATAATATTTTTTTATTTTAAACTGAGCTTTCGAATATAAAATATTCCTCGTCAGAGCAAAGTGTTTTTTTTTCTTTTTTTTTCCTCTTCATCGTCTGGTGGTATTGACTTGGTGAGAAAGAATTCCGTGTCTTAAAGAGCGGTTACGCCATTTTGAATACGTAGAAAGGAGTAGACACATTATTATAAACATTGTTTCGTAAAGATATGAACATTTAAAAAAAACCCATAACAATGTAATTTGTTGAAATAAATAAATAATATTTATTTATTTTAAACTGAGCTTTCGAATATAAAATATTCCTCGTCAGAGCAAAGTGTTTTTTTTTCTTTTTTTTTCCTCTTCATCGTCTGGTGGTATTGACTTGGTGAGAAAGAATGTCCGTGTCTTAAAGCGCGGTTACGCCATTTTGAATACGTAGAAAGGAGTAGACACATTATTATAAACCATTGTTTCGTAAAGCTATAAACATTAAAAAAAAAAGACCATAACAATGTAATTTGTTGAAATAAATAAATAATATTTTTTTATTTTAAACTGAGCTTTCGAATATAAAATATTCCTCGTCAGAGCAAAGTGTTTTTTTTTCTTTTTTTTTCCTCTTCATCGTCTGGTGGTATTGACTTGGTGAGAAAGAATTCCGTGTCTTAAAGAGCGGTTACGCCATTTTGAATACGTAGAAAGGAGTAGACACATTATTATAAACATTGTTTCGTAAAGGTATAAACATTTAAAAAAAAACCATAACAATGTAATTTGTTGAAATAAATAAATAATATTTTTTTATTTTAAACTGAGCTTTCGAATATAAAATATTCCTCGTCAGAGCAAAGTGTTTTTTTTTCGTTTTTTTTCCTCTTCATCGTCTGGTGGTATTGACTTGGTGAGAAAGAATTCCGTGTCTTAAAGAGCGGTTACGCCATTTTGAATACGTAGAAAGGAGTAGACACATTATTATAAACATTGTTTCGTAAAGGTATAAACATTTAAAAAAAACCATAACAATGTAATTTGTTGAAATAAATAAATAATATTTATTTATTTTAAACTGAGCTTTCGAATATAAAATATTCCTCGTCAGAGCAAAGTGTTTTTTTTCTTTTTTTTCCTCTTCATCGTCTGGTGGTATTGACTTGGTGAGAAAGAATTCCGTGTCTTAAAGAGCGGTTACGCCATTTTGAATACGTAGAAAGGAGTAGACACATTATTATAAACATTGTTTCGTAAAGGTATAAACATTAAAAAAAACCCATAACAATGTAATTTGTTGAAATAAATAAATAATATTTATTTATTTTAAACTGAGCTTTCGAATATAAAATATTCCTCGTCAGAGCAAAGTGTTTTTTTTCTTTTTTTTTCCTCTTCATCGTCTGGTGGTATTGACTTGGTGAGAAAGAATTCCGTGTCTTAAAGAGCGGTTACGCCATTTTGAATACGTAGAAAGGAGTAGACACATTATTATAAACATTGTTTCGTAAAGATATGAACATTTAAAAAAAACCCATAACAATGTAATTTGTTGAAATAAATAAATAATATTTTTTTATTTTAAACTGAGCTTTCGAATATAAAATATTCCTCGTCAGAGCAAAGTGTTTTTTTTTCTTTTTTTTTCCTCTTCATCGTCTGGTGGTATTGACTTGGTGAGAAAGAATTCCGTGTCTTAAAGAGCGGTTACGCCATTTTGAATACGTAGAAAGGAGTAGACACATTATTATAACCATTGTTTCGTAAAGCTATAAACATTAAAAAAAAAAAGACCATAACAATGTAATTTGTTGAAATAAATAAATAATATTTTTTTATTTTAAACTGAGCTTTCGAATATAAAATATTCCTCGTCAGAGCAAAGTGTTTTTTTTTCTTTTTTTTTCCTCTTCATCGTCTGGTGGTATTGACTTGGTGAGAAAGAATTCCGTGTCTTAAAGAGCGGTTACGCCATTTTGAATACGTAGAAATAAGTAGACACATTATTATAAACATTGTTTCGTAAAGGTATAAACATTTAAAAAACCATAACAATGTAATTTGTTGAAATAAATAAATAATATTTTTTTATTTTAAACTGAGCTTTCGAATATAAAATATTCCTCGTCAGAGCAAAGTGTTTTTTTTTCTTTTTTTTTCCTCTTCATCGTCTGGTGGTATTGACTTGGTGAGAAAGAATTCCGTGTCTTAAAGAGCGGTTACGCCATTTTGAATACGTAGAAAGGAGTAGACACATTATTATAAACATTGTTTCGTAAAGGTATAAACATTTAAAAAAAAACCATAACAATGTAATTTGTTGAAATAAATAAATAATATTTTTTTATTTTAAACTGAGCTTTCGAATATAAAATATTCCTCGTCAGAGCAAAGTGTTTTTTTTTCGTTTTTTTTCCTCTTCATCGTCTGGTGGTATTGACTTGGTGAGAAAGAATTCCGTGTCTTAAAGAGCGGTTACGCCATTTTGAATACGTAGAAAGGAGTAGACACATTATTATAAACATTGTTTCGTAAAGGTATAAACATTTAAAAAAAAACCATAACAATGTAATTTGTTGAAATAAATAAATAATATTTATTTATTTTAAACTGAGCTTTCGAATATAAAATATTCCTCGTCAGAGCAAAGTGTTTTTTTTCTTTTTTTTTCCTCTTCATCGTCTGGTGGTATTGACTTGGTGAGAAAGAATTCCGTGTCTTAAAGAGCGGTTACGCCATTTTGAATACGTAGAAAGGAGTAGACACATTATTATAAACATTGTTTCGTAAAGGTATAAACATTAAAAAAAACCCATAACAATGTAATTTGTTGAAATAAATAAATAATATTTATTTATTTTAAACTGAGCTTTCGAATATAAAATATTCCTCGTTAGAGCAAAGTGTTTTTTTTTCTTTTTTTTTCCTCTTCATCGTCTGGTGGTATTGACTTGGTGAGAAAGAATTCCGTGTCTTAAAGAGCGGTTACGCCATTTTGAATACGTAGAAAGGAGTAGACACATTATTATAAACATTGTTTCGTAAAGGTATAAACATTAAAAAAAACCCATAACAATGTAATTTGTTGAAATAAATAAATAATATTTATTTATTTTAAACTGAGCTTTCGAATATAAAATATTCCTCGTCAGAGCAAAGTGTTTTTTTTTTCTTTTTTTTTTCCTCTTCATCGTCTGGTGGTATTGACTTGGTGAGAAAGAATGTCCGTGTCTTAGAGTGCGGTTACGCCATTTTGAATACGTAGAAAGGAGTAGACATAATAAAGGAGTAGACATATATAAATATATACATATATCAACATATTAAAGAGAGAAAGTGACAATCAATGTTTATAGATTAATCAATCAATGCCAGTCGATAAGTTTATTTATAATTTTGTTCTCATCGCCATCAAGATTTTCTCATTATGGGAGCAGTTGCCATGATTTTTACAATACTCAGTCGATAGTGTCGCCCATTCTTTCATCTCTCACGTTCAATATCTGATCAAAGAAAGGACGCGCTATCTCTAATCTTTGTAAGCTTAAAAATAAGCCGTAATAAGAAAAATGGAAGTCAACTGTTATCACTCTCGTCACGAAAGACGCCATATTCATGCGACTGACGTAATCTCTTGACACGAAAAGCGCGGGAATCGACGAAACAATTTTAAATTTGCCTTTTTTGAAAGTCTATCTAATTGGCCAGTCATATGTTCTTCAAAGAAATATGCGTATATGAAATGCAAAATATTTTTCTTGCTTGGCTAAGATCAAAGTGTAGTATCTGTTCCGATGGATACTGCATCCCATAGACTGGTATTGTCTTGGCCTTCGGGGCTTGATTTACCCCGGTCTGTGGGTTTGTCCTGTGCAGTTCTAGGAGGTCCGCCCTCCCAGGCTTTGCCTCCCCTCTTTGGAGAGGAGTAAGTTTATTGCTTACTTCCTGAGGCGCCCCTACCGGGGAATGCCGACGGGGCTGCCCAGGCAATTTTTAAACCCCACTTTTCCGACCCGACCTTGGGTCATATCTTACTTGTGGGAGTAAGATAAAAACTGGCCTTGTGCGACGAATCGAAAAAACGAATCTAAAAATAAATAAACAGAAGCTGGCGCTACTGTTTAACCAAACATGCATGAGAGAAAGAATGCTGCCTAAGTAC
>OY744553.1:2512485-2562485 GCA_963556195.1 Sepiola atlantica
AAATAATAATGAGAAGTTCTTGGAGAAAAATGGAGAATTAATTTTGCCAAAATGACACGGCAACAATTCTAGAATCTATTGATAATAATTAACCCCCGAAAGGTATGCAATCATTATTATTGTTTGCTTCCCTGTCTGGTGTTCTTGAAATCAACAGGGAGATCATTCTGGCGCCAAGATGAAGCCATTCATATTGTAAAGGAATAACTTTGTCGATCAGGGTGTGCTATTGTTGTAATAGATACCGCCTTAGACGATGGAATCGTTTCAATTCTCATTGCTGTACTACCCCTGGGCAAAATAAGAACTCACAATTTCTCTTAACTATAAGTTAATAAGTAAATAGTTTTTAATTTTTCAGATCTAGTAGACCATTTTCAATAGAACGAGTCATGTAAGTATATGAGATTCTTCCTAAAATTACCATGGATGGCTGTGCTCTTGAGGAGAAATCGACTCTGAAACTTCTTGGTCTTTCTCTCTCGTCAAATCTTTCTTGGAAAAATGTTTTACACGTTGGCATGTGTTGGACCCTGCTACCTCAACTGTTCTATACCTACTAAGCCAAACTCTCATCCATTCTTTCATCATCATCATTTGGTAATTCATCATCATCATCATCATCATCATCATCATCATCATCATCATCATCATCATCATCATCATCATCATCATCATCATCATCAAAGAATATGAGCAAGTTCCCACACACATTAAGGTCGTTTTTGACACGAAATAAATATCGGTCGGTTTTATAAATTTAACTCTGTTGTTATAATTTCTATTTGTCTGTTGACATGCTTATCCACAATTCAATATTCTGAATTTCTATTTCGTCTAACTTCTAAATTCATGTTTGAAACTCTCTCGATAGAAACGCGTGTGAGTGTGAACTTTTATCTTTCTCCGATTCTCATGAATGACTCTGCTCTTGAGTAGAAATCGACTCTGAAACTTCTTGGTCTTTCTCTCTCATCAAATCTTCCTTGAAGTTCATACATTAGCTGCATTGCTCTTTCTGCTTCTCGAAAAGTCGGTTCTCTCTATCGCCCCAAACACTTTCTCACGCCTGACGCTATTCTCTATCTCTACACAGCTACAACCATACCATGTATGGAGTACTGTTGTCATATTTGGGCTGGTGAATCACTGTCCCATTTGAGGGTTCTTGACAAGGTGCAGAAACTTATCTGTAATTTGATTGGCTCTACTGTATTTTCTTCTCTGAACTCTCTCTCTCTCTCACAGATATAATGTTGCTAGTCTCAGTCTTTTCTATAAATACTATAATGGCACGTGTTCTTCAGAATTATGTGATTGTTTTGATACCTCATTGTAATAAAGCTTCCTATTCCAGTAGCTACATTCCAAGAACCGCAAGAGGCCAACTTCAACGACTATGCGACAAGCCGGGAAATAAACCCTATTTATGTCATTTAAAGCGGACAATATAGTCACCCGTCCTAACAATTTTAAACAGATCACCATAACAGAAACTCCGCTTTCAGCTTAGACTAGACGACTTATTTCATTTTTGTTTGTAAGAGATTATTATTATTATTATTATTACTACTACTACTACTACTAATACTACTACTACTACTACTACTACTACTACTACTACTACTATTATTATTATTACTACTACTACTACTACTACTACTACTATTATTACTATTATTATTATTATCATTATCATTATCATTATCATTATTATTATTATTATTATTATTATTATTATTATTTTTTTTTTTTGTTATGCCTCCTTGGGCATATCCCCTTTAACTATCTTTTCAATTCAACTGTTTAAATAAAAATATAAACTCTTAGTACAGTATCGATATCCAGATCAAATTCTGTCAAATATTTCATTCGACAACTCCCAAAAGTGCCCCCTCATTTTCTCCCTCCTACCACTTTCTCTGAATTCATCCACTCTCATCTTAAATTGATCCACGTTATTGCTGTTCTTAATCCGATCTGACAACTTATTCCAAAAAACATATTACTCTGTGAGCAAAAAAACATAACTGGTTAACACACCTATTTTTTAAAAATTGCCTTGATAATAACCTTCCATGTCTAAGAGAAATACTAAAAAAAAAATGCCCACCATAGTTAGAAATGCCATTAATTATCTTGAAAGTCTCAATCATATCACCTCTCATTCTTCTCTCCAGCAAAGTAGTCAATCCCAATTTGTCCAATCTCTCCCTGTAACTGCACTCCTTTACTTTACTTATTAGTTTTGTCATCCTTCTTTGTACGCCTTCCAGTTTCAATATTACATTCCAATTTCCATGTCTAGTCGCTAAAGCCCAGGCCTGGGTGCAGTAGTCTTATTAGAGCTTTGGGGAATCTTTTACTTTACTCCGCAGAGTCGTGAACGGGGTAAAAAAAAACGAACGAGAAAGTGTTTAAAAACATAAATATGCAACAAGTAAAGGCGACCTACGTCGAGAATAGATATTTTCCTACTTACCTATGACATTTGTTTGTATTTTTACGTAGTATACATGGGTTTTTATTAGATTTAAAAAAAAAATTCTTGTTTTTTTTTGCACAAAAAGAAAATAGCGGTCGGTCGTGATTCTCTTACATACCCCCCTCCGATCGCCATCTTGGATTTGTGCGATATTGGTGTGACGAATAATTTAATTTCTAATAAATGGCACTACGAACGGGTTAAAAATACAAACAAATGCCACATGTAAGTTTGAAAATAACTTTTATCGCCTACAGTTACTTTTATTTGTTGTATATTTGTTTTTTGAGCGTTTTTAGTCTGCTGAGTATTGTAAAAGAAACCCGAGCTTTGTATACTCTTAAAACACCATTTGTCTCCCTCGAAATAATATTCCGAACCATCCAGTCGATCATTCTATTTGCCCTCGATACAATGGTCAACTTATGATCATTTGCCTCAATTGAGATGGGGGTACTTAATGACTTAATTAAAAATCACATCTAATTAGAACAATCGAAATGAAAGTCCTTTCTAACATAAATCACTCCTTAAACTCAGGAATATTTTAACTTGTATTTTATGGTAGTTTTGTTTTACGGCATATCAACCCTTTTTGGGTTATTTAATGCCGAATCTGGTCTTGTTTTCTTCTCTTTTTTGTTTCTTTCCCCTTTTAATATCTGTTTCTATTTAACCCATAGTTGGGACCCTAACAGGTACTACCACTCCGGGTCAGGGTGGACCTGGGAGCAATGGTAATTAAGAGGAGGCTCCACATTCCCCAAAGTCCGTAAGCCGGATCTCACCATCGGATGTAGTTTAAGGTCATATCCAGGACCGGGAGTATGGTAGGAAAAATAAAAATAAAAAAGGGGAGGGAGAAAGGGAGAGGGGCTGTTGTTTTTTGTTTTTGGTTTTGTAGAACATAATTAAGTTTTACAAACAAAAAAAAAAAAACAAAAAAAAAACGTCAATGTAGGTGAATTTCGTCTCAGTGTATTTTATGTGATTTAAGTTTGTTTTCTCATACAAACTATGTTGCTTATTGAGTTATCCATTGAGCTCAGGTTAGATTGTTTGAACGAGGATAAAGTAAGTTTGCAATATCGATAGACAAATTATATAAACTTTAATTGGTCCCCCGATTTTATAAATCGGGGGACTTATGTTTTGAGGCATGTCCGTCCGTCCGTCAGGATTTTTCTCTGCAACCATCCATTGAATTTCTCTGAAATTTTGCATGAAGTTGTAACTTTCGTCATGTTAGAAAGTGACATTCTCCGATTTCTGATAAAAAATCTGATTAGCCCCCCAGGGTGTCAAAAGGCCCCGAAATGGCAAAAAATGACATTTTTTGCCCCATAACTTTTCATCCATCCAAACTTGGCCGAAATGTGGAGGCAATTGTTCCTAATAGAAAATAAGTATCGCTGACCTTGCAAAATATCTGGTTCGCGCCCCCAGGGTGTCAAAAGACCCCAAAATGGCAAAAAATGACCCTTTTCTCCCATAACGTTTGATCCATCCATTCAATTTTTCTGAAACTTGGCCAACATGTAGAGGCAATTGTTCTGGATATAAAATGAGCATCCTTGACCTCAGAAAGATTCTGGTTCGCGCCCCAAATTGCCCAAATTTATTGCATTTTACACTCGCCACATCGAGTCACATACAGAGGGGGACCACGCACGCGCGGCTTGTTTAACTTAATGGTGCATCTTGCCAGAAATTTATAGCAAATCAATAAACTCCCTATTTGTTTGCTTATAAGCTTTTTTTCTTCTTCTTTTCAGTGGGTGAGGGTAAATGCTGTCAGCAAATTCTATCGGTAGCAAAAACATAATCATGAAACTGCTTCATAATTAAATATTTTCATGAGAGAAGTATTTACAAAAGACAGACTTTTCTGTCTTGACATTATTCTTCCTTTTTGGAAAATCCTCTCGGGTTCCTTATGAGTTTCTTTTAAGATCTCTGGGTTTAGTTCTTTTCCAGCCTATTTTAACCCTTCTTTTCAAAAGGAGAAAATAATTACGTCGCCTCGTTGTGACGGAGTCCGACTAAAACGTCTCTCTTTGAGGCCTGGTAATCTGGAACTGAAGATTGAAATTAGCACCAGAGGGATGGGGTACGTTCGTCCCAACTCCCCAGCCAATGAGAACACGGCAACCGCCTCTTTGCCATAGCGACTACCATCACACACACATAGCACCGTGTAAAACAGACGTTACACCGAATAGTGGTTGTTGTGATGATGATGATGATGATGATGATGATGATGATGATGATGATGATGATGATGATGATGATGATGATGATGATGGGCGCTTCCGTGACCTGCCCGATCGCTGCGGCCGAGCAGTCACGGAAATTAGGCGCATATCCTGGAGTAGTACCACGATATTATGTTAACAACACAAGAATGTAAAAGACATGTTTTCGGTCCCAGTAAAAAAAAGAGAGAAACAATAGATCTCCATCACTGCAATGGCTACGATTACAACTACTTTTTGTAATGGAAATCGCTCCAGACAAGGCATGAAGCCACTTGATGTAAGGAGCTAACAAGAATGAAAGATGCTTATCGCAAATACAGAATCAGCCTATTGGTCTTAATCTTGAAAAGACCAAGACTATAATTAGGAGGAAAACGGTCTGCAGGAATACAGTTCCACAAGCCTGCAGTTTTTGGAGAAAAGCTACTGGAATAGGAAGCTTTATTAAAATGAGGTATTAAAACAACGAATTTATGGAGACCACTAGACCAACGAGTTGACCGCGCTGAGACAAAAGAAGCGGGTAATAAGTCACACAATTCTGAAGAACACATGCGATGATAATACTTATAGAAAAGACTGAGACTAGCCACAGCACATCTGTGAGAGAGAGAGAGAGAGGATGCAGAGAAAAAGAAAGGGTGCGTCTAATAAAATTGCAGAAACTGTTTTTGAACCTTATCAAGAACCCTCAAATGGGACAGAGATTTCATAGGCCAAATATGACAACAGTACTGCATACATGGTATGGTAGTAGATTTGTAGAGATAGGGAATAGTCTCAGGTGTGAGAAAATGTTTGGAGCGATAGAGAGAACCCACTTCACGAGAAGCAGAAAGAGTAATGGATCAACTCCAAGAAATATTAGATGAGAAAGAAAGACCAAGAAGTTTCAGAGTCGCTTAAATACATTAGAATCTCAGGAAGAAATTTGTAATGATCAGTTACTTAGTTTAGGAGTTAATCCTAATCATATATATATATATATATATATATATATATATATATATATATAGAGAGAGAGAGAGAGAGAGAGAAATGTGATACTTAGAAGGCAATACACTGCAGAGGTGTGACGGATAGACATAATTTGGAGCAAATAAGACATATAATGGTGGAATAAAGTAAATAGTTTCACCCTTAATACAATTTATACATACACACACACACACATATATATATATATGTATTTATTTATTTATTATTATTATTTCTTTCACATATATCTGTCTATCTACACAATGTTACAATGTTATGTAATACCTGTATCAAGATAGTCTGGTCGAAACTCCGTATGATATATTTCGGGAACTCTTCCCCTCTTCAGAACTCAAGTTCAAGCTTTATATGCACGCTTGAACTTGAGTTGAACACGGTTTTGAAGAAGGAAAGAGTTCCCGAAATATTATATCATACGGAGTTTCCACCAGACCATCTTGATAAAGGTATTACATAACATTGTAACATTGTGTAGGTAGACAGATATATGTATGTTTGTGAAAAAATAAATATATATATATGTGTGTATGTATACATTGTATTAAGGGCGAAACTATTTAATTTGTTCCACCATTATATGTCTTATTTACTCCAACTTGTGTCTATCCGTCACACCGGTGCATTGTATTGCCTTCTAAGTATCACATTTCTATATACTAATAAACAACGCTTCAAGCAAACTACATAAACCTCTTATATATATATATATAATGGTAAACGGCTGTTGCGCTACTGCAAGGTTATTTGCGGTGGTTATCGAAAAGAGGTGGAGAATACTGAAAATCTGGGGAGACTTGTTGTCACTCAGACTCCAGGGAATACCACCGGTTGTTGTCGGTGAGCAATCACTGACGATGACCTGTGTGAGAACTTCTAGTGAGTACAAATAATAATAATAATAATAATAATAATAATAATAATAATAATAACTCGGGCCCCAGAGGAGACCAATGGCCCTTATCAGCGGGAAATCGGTGGTAGGTGGCTGTTGCGATACCGCAAGGTCATCAGCGGTGATGAACGAAAAGAGATGGAGCATACTGGAAGTCTGAGGAGACTTGTTGTCACTCAGACTCCAGGGAATACCACAGGTTGTTGGCAGTGGGCGATCACTGACGATGACCAGTGTGATAACTCCTAGTGAGTAAATAATAATAATAATAATAATAATAATGATGATGATGATGATGATGATGATGATGATGATGATAAAATTAATAATAATAATAATAATAATAATAATAATAATAATAATAATAATAATAATAACAATAATAAGGCGCAAGCATTAGCTGACACTACTAAAATTATGGACAGAGAGTCGAGGAGGGAAAGCGCAAACCAGACCACCACTGGAAGAACGCGGACAACTCTGGGACCTTGGGGAGGCTAGTTGCCACTCGGGTCCCAGTGGGGACCAATGGCCCTTATCAGCGGGAAATCGGTGGTAAGTGGCTGTTGCGATACCGCAAGGTCATCAGCGGTGATGAACGAAAAGAGGTGGAGCATACTGGAAGTCTGAGGAGACGTGTTGTCACTCAGACTCCAGGGAATACCACAGGTTGTTGGCAGAGGGCAATCACTGACGATGACCAGTGTGATAACTCCTAGTGAGTAAATAATAATAATAAGAAAAAGAAGAAGAAGAAGACGTCCTGAAAGGCCCATAACAACTAATAATGATAATAATAACAATAATACGTATAATAATAATAATAATAATAATAATAATAATAATAATTATAATAATAATAATATAAATAATAATAATATTAATAATAATAATAATTATAATAATAATTATAATAATAATAATATAAATAATAATAATATTAATAATAATAATAATTATAATAATAATAATATAAATAATAATAATATAAATAATAATAATACTATTATTAATAATAATAACAATAAGTATAATAATAATAATAATAATAATATAAATAATAATAATATTAATAATAATAATAATTATAATAATAATAATATAAATAATAATAATATAAATAATAATAATACTATTATTAATAATAATAATAATAATAATAATAATAATAATAATAATAATAGTAATAATAGTAATAATAATAATAATAATAATAATAATAATAATAATAATAATAATAATAATAATAATAATAATAATAATAATAATAACAACAACGTTCTCTAACTCCCGAGGAGTGATCTCGTTATGTCTATTAGAACCATACCTGCCTGGGTTCGGGTTAGTTTGGAATATCATTTCCATTGCTAACCCTAACCCTAACCCTAACCCGATTGAATGGTAGGAACCGAAGAATAGCAGTTATCGTTTCACTCTCTTTTTTGCAATAAAAAGTCCAGCGCATTTTCTTTTGCAAAAAAAAAAGAAGAACCAAATAAAAACAAAACTCCAAAGAACCGTTAAAGTTTCCGGCTTTTATATTTGGCTAATTTTGAAGAATTTCTGTCTGATTTTCCATCGTCTCCGTTGCACTAAAAATCTATCGAGTTCTTTAGAGCCAGCGCAAACATTGGATAAATTTATCCTTCTAACATTGTTATGTCGACTTGATTTATCCGACAAAAGCCCTATTCAAGGCATAAAACAGTGAATCCACATTGTCTGCAAATACATTCTTGTCGACTTTTGTCTGCAAATAATTCTCGTGGTTGGAACATTTCCGATTCTCAGACTTATTGAATTATTTACCCATATTTATTGTTGGCGGGAGAAATTTGTGCGAAACTTTGCATATTTTGTTGTAGTTTTTCGATTTTCAAAGAGTTCTTGGATTGTTTGAAATGTTGCCATTCTTTGCTTTATTTTTCATCTTCTCTTTCTTCCTCTCTCTCTATTTTTTTCATTCTCTTTTTTTTAACTCTCAATTCATCTATTTTATCTTCTCTTTCTTCCTCTCTCTCTATTTTATTTCATTCTCTTTTTTTACTCTCAATTCATCTATTTTATCTTCTCTTTCTTCCTCTCTCTCTATTTTTTTCATTCTCTTTTTTTACTCTCAATTCATCTATTTTATCTTCTCTTTCTTCCTCTCTCTCTATTTTTTTTCATTCTCTTTTTTTTAACTCTCAACTCGTCTATTTTATCTTCTCTTTCTTCCTCTCTCTCTTTTTCCTTTTTTCATTCTCTTTTTTTTACTCTCAATTCATCTATTTTATTTTCTCTTTATTCCTCTCTCTCTTTTTTCTTTTTTTCATTCTCTTTTTTTACTCTCAATTCATCTATTTTATCTTCTCTTTCTTCCTCTCTCTCTTATTCTTTTTTTCATTCTCTTTTTTTTTACTCTAAATTCATCTATTTTATCTTTTCTTTCTTCCTCTCTCTCTCTTTTTTCTTTTTTCATTCGCTTTTTTACTCTCAATTCATCTATTTTATCTTCTCTTTATTCCTCCTTCTCTTTTTTCTTTTTTCATTCTCTTTTTTTTACTCTCAATTCATCTATTTTATCTTCTCTTTCTTCCTCTCTCTCTTTTTTCTTTTTTCATTCTCTTTTTTTACTCTCAATTCATCTATTTTATTATCTCTTTATTCCTCTCTCTCTTTTTTCTTTTTTTCATTCTCTTTTTTTACTCTCAATTCATCTATTTTATTATCTCTTTATTCCTCTCTCTCTTTTTAAAACTTCTTTTCTTTCACTCTTTATTCAACTCTTTCCCTTATTTCATCTTTCTTTTTTAAATTCTGTTTTCTTCGTCCTTTTTCACGTCTTTCTCCCCCTTTTCTTTCTTTCTATTTTCTCTTTTTTCTTACTGTCTTTCTACATCTCTTTCTTCCAACGTATCCTTTCACTTTTTCTTTTTCTTCTCCTTCCTCTCTTTTCTTTCACTCTTTATTTGACCCATTCTTCCTCTTTCTTCTTTGTTTTTTTCACTCTGGTTTCTTCCTCTTTCTTCGCGTCTTTCTTCCATCTTTCACCCCCTTTTTCTTTCTTTCTTTCTTTACTCTTTTTTCTAACTCTCTTTCTACTTCTTCCAACGTATCCTTTCACTTTTTCTTTTTTCTCTTCTTTCTTTCGATCTTCCTCTCTTTCTATTATCCTTTTCTTTCACTCTCTATCTTCCTTCTTTCTTTCGACCTCTTTTTCTGTTTCCTTTTGCATCAGTCTTTTTCCTTTCTCATTTTTCTCCACCCTTTTCTTTCGTTTTTTACATTTCGATCTCTTTTCTCCATCTTTTTCTTCTGTCTTTCTTTCTTTTTTCTTTGACGCTTTCTATTTGTCTTTCTTCCGCCCTTCCTTTGACTCTCTTTTCTTTCTCCTTTTGTTTCCGTCTTTTTCAAAACCTTTTTCTCTTTCGTTTTTCCATCTTTGTTTTATTTACAAACTTTCGTTACTCTTTTTTCTCATGTCTGTCTTCTTATTTCCTTCTTGTCTTTCTTTCTTTCTGTTCTTCCTTTGTTTTCTTCCTATCTTTTCTTCCCCACTTTCTTCTTTCTTTTCTTTCACTTTTTCAGATTTCACTCTTTTTTCCATTCTTTCATCAGTTCATTTTCCTTCCTTTCTCTTTTTCTTTCTTTCTCTCTCTCTTTCTTTAATCATTTTTTCATCTTTTTTTTCTTATTTTCTTTTCTTTTATCAAATTTTTTTCTTTCATTCTTTCTTTCACTTTTTCAGATTTCACTCATTTTTCCATTCTTTCATCAGTTCATTTTTCTCCCTTTCTCTTTTTCTTTTATCTTTTTTTCATCTTTTTTAATTTTATTTTCTTTTAACTCGCTTTCCCTAAATTCTATTTTCTTTCATCAAATTTTTTTCTTCCATTCTTTCTTTCTTTATTTTTCCTCTTTCTTCCGTCTTTCTTCTTTTCTTTTCACTTCTCTTTTTTCTCTGTTTCTTCTTTTCTTTTCGTCTACTAACTTTTACACCTTGCTTACTTCTCTTTCCTCCATTCTTTCTACTTTCTTTTATCAACTATGTTTCCTTCCACTTTTTTATTTCTCTCTTTCCTCCTCCCTTTCTCTCTTTTCTTTCATTTTTTGTCTATTTCTTCCTCTCTTTTTTTCTTCTTTGTTCACTATCTTTTCTTTCTCGCTTCCCCCTTTTCTTAAACTCTATTTTCTTTTATCTATTTTTTCTTCTATTTTTTCTTTCTTTCTTTTTCCCCTTCTGTTCTTTTCCTTTTTTCACTCTTTCTTTTATTTCTTTTTCTTACATTTTTCACTTTGATTTCTTCCCCATTTCCTTCAACTTTCGTTTTCTTTTTCTGTTTCTTCCTATCTTTTCTTTAATTTTTCTTTAATTTTTTTTCATTCATCTCGTTCTACCTGGTTTCACTACTTTCTATTTCTTTCTTTCTCTCTCTTCTAATCTTCCTGTTTTCTTTCAGTTCTTTTATTTTTTCTTTCTTATTTCAATCTCTTTCTTCTCTTCTTTCTTCTTTGCTTTTGTCATCTCTTTCTCTTCCTTCTTCTTCTTCTTTTACTTTTCTTTGTTGTTCGTTCTCGTTTTTTCCCTTTATCTTTCGCTCGTTCTTCCTCCATTATTCACTGTCTTTTTATCACTCTCGTTTCTTTCTATCATTTTCTTTCTTTCTTTCACCTTTTCTGTCTCTATTTCTCCCTTTCTTTTTCTATTTTCTATTGTGTTACCTTTTTCACTATCTTCTTCTTTTTCTTCCTTATTTTCTTTTAATATATTTTTTTTCTTTTCTTATTCTTCCTTTCTTTCTACTTCTTCTCTTTCTTTTTCAATTTTTTCTTTTTTCTTATTATTCTTTTTTCAACTGTGTTATCCTTTTTCACTATCTTTTTATTTTTCTTCCTTATTTTCTTTTAATCTATTTTTTCTTTTCTTATTCTTCCTTTCTTTCTACTTCTCCTTCTTTTTATTTTTCAATTTTTTCTTTCCTTTCTTTTCTTTTATTTCATACATATCTTCCATCTTTTGTATCAATCGATTTTCTTCCTCGCGTTTTCCCTCTATTTTCTTTCACTTTTTATTCATCGCTAACTCCCTCTTTTCTCTCTTCCTTACTGGTTTCTTCACCATTTTCTTTTATCTTCTTTCAATCCCTTTTCTTTCTTCTATCGGTATACATCTATCTCTTTCTTCGTTTCGTTTCTTTCACTCTCTTTTATTTCCTCCCTTTTCTTTCACGTTTTCATTCTCTTGTTCTCTCCATCTGGAATCAAAGTTGGTACCAGTTGTAGAAGCGGACCATTTTATTAGGCTGTTTACATTGCCTTCTTCTCTGCTAGTGGCGGGGAATAAATAGTAGGACTATAGATTTCTGGGGCCTGATCCCTTCGTTTATAATCGACTCTTAAGTCATTTCATATCACATCTCGTCACTTCGAGCTTCACACCGAAAGTCTCTGCCTTTCGCGCCTATAATATCTCATGTCATTTTTAAATTGATAAAATTGAAGAATTTAAAAGTGTTATGTCGAACATTATTAAACACCAACAAGAACTACAACTTCGTCTAGAAGAGAAATTTCATTTGAAAAAAACGTTCCGAGAATGGAAAAATATACGAATTATCGAATAAGGGTGTAAATGTTGAAGAAGAATGTGCATTTTTACGAAACGCTATTCGGAGCGCTTTTGATAATTTTGCTTATGACCCTCAAGACTAAATAACGTTTGATTCGTATTTTAGACTATACGGATATTTTTAGAATGCAGACTGTTAGAATTGGACCGACTTTAAATAGATTCGTTTGCTATGAAAGCAGTAACGTACGGTTTAACATATCAAATTCGTCAATGATGTATTTCGTGTTCTAACAGAATACAATGCCCCTAAAGACCAGCCACCTGTGGCCCGTCTAACTTCTATTACCTGTTTACACGCTAAAATTTACCGTACAAATTTAAATCTTTAAAAAACGTACTCGAAGCCGTACCCTTATTATTTAACAGGATTACACAGCATTGGACCTTACACTGTAGGAGAAAACGAGACCTTCGTAATCACCTTCGTTTTATCTGCAAAATAGAGTCAACTGCTCCAGTCTTTTTGCTACGAATTCATCTTTATAACTTAGCACCGGTTTTCGGTGTTTTATATAGATTACAATTGCAATATTTATTTTAAAGTGATATAAATATATCCGCCCATAGTTGCACGGTTTCCAGGCCTTTATAAGTATTACACATGAATTCTCAAGTCATGTTAGGTTATATTATGCTTGGCTGATTTCGCATTTGTGTTCCTTTGTGTTCGGGTAATTTCGAGATTACATAATCTCTTGAATATAAATACCACCCATGATACATTTACTATGGAACATAGAAGACATTACCAAGGCTGCTGCAAAAGAAGGTGAGCTCGAAAACTTCTCACACCTGACTGTATCCTATATATTTTTGGAACAAATACATTGAAGACATTGCCAAGGCTGCTGCAAAGAAGGTTGGCTCCCTCTATCGTCCTAGTAAACTTCTCACACCTGACATTATCCTATATATCTACAAAGAAACCATCCGCCCATGCATGGAGTATTGTTATAACATATGGGCTGGTGCACCATCCACTAGTCTCTCCCTTCCTAGACAAGGTCCAAAAAAGTGTCTCTAATCTAATAGGTCCCTCAGTATCCACCAAGCTCCAGCCCCTGTCCCATCGCCGCAATGTTTCATCCTTGTATTTGTTTTATAAGTAATTCAATGGAATGTGCTCCGATGAACTTGCTGCTCTAGTGCCTCTCGACATAAATACACTCACCAAACCTAACAATCAGCTAAATCCTATCCATCTACTCCGGAGGTCCCCAGATGCCGACGAGCTTCTATATAGCATTACTTCTTTTCTTATTTGTCTTAGAGTTTAGGAAGGGAGGAATCGAGAACGATTTTCTGAATCTTTGGTGTGACTCGATCGAGGATTGGACCCTCGTATCTCCATCCATTAGCGACAACTCTAACAATTCTGTAAAATGGTCTCATGAAAGAAGGATGGAAATGAAAAAAAAGGAAAGAAAGAAAATAAAAACAAAGATATGAGACAAAATAGATAAAATTAACACAAAAAGAAAGAAAGAAAAAAGTAAAATTAAAAAAGAAAAGAAAGGAAGGAACACCTTTAAAAATACTGAAGTTAAAAATACCCTAATCTGGAGAACGACTGGACGAGATTATTTCAAGTGTTTAGGGGAATATAGAAAGTAAATAGCATTTAAAAAAAAACTTAGTTCACCCCAAACAAGGCAAGTATCCACTGTAGACGTGAGGGGCTACTGAGAATCAGGGTGAAAGTTTAGGGGATCATCCTATATTGGGAGCTGTGCAGCTAGATGTTTGTTCACATTAGTTTTAAATTTCTGCATGTCGGTACATTCGGGGAAACAGGGAGCAGGGAGGGAGTTTCAAAGGCCGGCAGCTCGTTAAAAGAAGCTATTGGAGTAGAAGGTTCTCCGGTATCTGGGGACCTCCACAGTAAATGGATGGGATTTAGTTGATTGTCGGGTTGGTCGAGTGTATTTACGTCGTGGGGCGCTACAGCAGCAAGTTCATCGGAGCACATTCAATTGAAGTACTTGTAAAACAAGCATTTTTAGGGGATCATCCTAAATAGGGAGCTGTGCTGTAATGTCATTTTGGTTTTAAAATAGAGTGGGGAGGTAAAAGTAGGTGCTTGTTAGGTGCCAATAAGCTCACCCATCCACTCCACTAGTCATGACTTGGTCCATGAGGGTTGTGACCTCCGAAAACCCCGCCAGGGATAACTGTAGGTCCTTTTCCATGCGCAACATGACACGTACAGTAATCTCGATATTATACATCTGTTGATGGAGCAGCCATTCCTAGCGCTACCTAAGAGTTAGGGATCTTGTACTAACAGTCGAAAACAGCAGTCAGACAAGCTGTCTAATCTGTACCCTCAACCTGTCAGAAAAAAAGCGACCCAGACTAGATATGTGAGTGGCGAAAAAACTTTCCCCAAGTTGCGCAGATAGAGAGAAAGATAGACGGCGTTTATTGTTCTAGTCAGGAAACGAGGCCATAGACGACAACCTTCTGCTGTTAAATATAAATTAGGAAATAAATGTTATACTCTATTTCCATGATGAGACGGTTTCTTTTTTTCCCTTTCTTATTTCGATACCGATTGATACGTTTTTCTTTTCTATCTTATGCATACAAATACATACATATATAAATATATATATATGCTGATGAGTCCTGATTGAAAAGGGACGAAACGTATACGTACATAGATAATAAACAACAACAAATATTTTATATTTGTCGCTCCTCGTAAAACAAGTAGAGCCCTCTTAATGGTAGTACAAACACAGCATGACGTCACTTGCTTTATATGCATCACTCCTTCTTTAATAGAAGTAGAATGCTTCGACATCAAGCCGCTTTTATATGTGTTAAATTATCATTGTTTATCGGCTATTCGGATACTGGGCGCGCGGTTAACGATGTTGGATGTAAGTTGAAAAATACTTGTAATCCAGGGTTTCGAATCGTACGACCAGTAGTGAATAGTCATATCTCTATGCTGATGAGTCCTGATTGAAAAGGGACGAAACGTATACGTACATAGATAATAAACAACAACAAATATTTTATATATATATATATATAGTCTAAAGGAGCTTTGAGTCATTTTAAACAAACCACACACCCTCTTCTCTCTTTCATTCGCCCGTAACAATAACTATAAAACACTAACCCCAGTGCATACAAATACATACATATATATAAATATGCATGGACAAATAAAAAAAGAATACAAAGAGAGAAAAAAAGAGATAGTAAAATTAAAAGGTGGAAAGAAAACAAAAAGAAACAAGTTCCTTAAAAAAGACTGATGTCCGAAAATGTGTGCAAAAATACCCTAATCTAGCGAACGACCGTGAAAAATCCTACACATTTTCTGCTAGGTCGAAGCGAATAATCTCTCTTTTAAGTGATAGATTTTTTTCAGACACTTCATTCGATATTTTATGATTGAAATGGTGACAAATTATGAAAAATTGATTTTAACGGCATCGTATTTTATTCGATCATTATTTAAAGGCGAAATACTTCAAATATATAAAAAAAAAGATGGCGTCCCTTTTTTTTATTCGCTCGAATGATTTTCTTTAAACTCGTTCAAGCCAAAGGAACACATCGGACGATTATTCTGATTATAGGCAAATCAATCTGCGCGTTTATCGGAGAAAATGTTATTTCAAACTGAAAGACGATACTAAATGTGTAAAGATGGTCGTAGATGATTGGCAGACTAGTACATAGGTTTCTCAAATGGTACGGAAATTCTAAATACAAATAGTTGGTGATAAAAAGGAAAAAAATCTCATGTTGAATTGAGCAATCTAGAGAGTGCCTTGGGATTATGGGTCTCTGACGTAAGCTTATGTAAACCGCTGGCATTGGTTTTTGGGGTCAGTTAGAATCAGACAGCCAAAGGTCCCGTCGTTGACGAAACTGTGGGTGCATATGAGACATGGTTGGGTTAGGGTTATCGTTAAGGTTAGGGTTAGGGTTTAGGGTAAGAGTTAGGGCTAGGGTTTAGGGTTAGGATTAAAGTTTAGGGTTAGGGTTAGGGGTAGGGTTTAGGGTTAGGGTTTAAAGTTAGGGTTAGGGTAAAGGTTTGGGGTTAGGGCTTAGGGTTTAGGATTAGAGTTAGGGCTAGGGTTTAGGGTTAGTGTTAGGGTTTAGGGTTAGGGTTAGGTTTAGGGTAAGGGTTAGGGTTAAAAGTTAGGGTTAGGGTAAGGGTTTAGGGTTAGGGTTAGGGTTAGGGTATAGGGTTAGAGTTAGGGTAAAGGTTAGGGTTAGGTTTAGAGTTAGGGTTATGGTTTTGGGTTAGGGTTAGGGTAAGGGTTAGAGTTAGGGTTAGGTTATGTGTTAAGGTTAGGGTTAGGGTTAGGTTTACAGTTAGGGTTAGGGTTAGAGTTAGGGTTAGAGTAAGAGTTAGGGTTATGGTTAGATGTAGGGTTAGGGTTATGGTTAGATGTAGGGTTAGGGTTAGGGTTAGGTTAGGGTTAGGGTTAGGGTTATGGTTTGATACATGGTTGACACTGAATGAGTGTAGAGTTGCATCTGCTCGATCACACAGTCGTGTATGTCATTATATTTGTAGAGTGATTGTGTCTGTTTAGAGGTTTGAGACAGAGTTTTGATGAGTCGGTCGTGTCTGTACGCATCTGACTTGAATAAGAAAAGGGTCACAAGGGTTCGAAGGAAAACAAACTCTACAACAAATGACTTGCTGAATCTTGCTTCCCTGATAGCTCGAACAGTTCCTTTGTGGTACCAGTCTTCAAGAATTCTGGAGATAGAACTGACCCCTAGAATTATCGCTCCCATTAGTCCACCCCGCCCTTCACTAAAATATTTTAATCCCTAATTAATCTAATGCTAAATTTCTTTCTGGCCATCGATATAGATTTAGGCAAGCACGGTCTACTGCGGATATCCTAACGGTTATCTCTGAACGTATATACCATACACTAGACAAGGCAGGTGAAGGGTTAGGGTTAGGGGTAGGCTTAGGGTTAGGGTTAGGCAACATCACTTGATATAAGAAAAGCTTTTTACAAGATGTGGCATAAAAGTCTTCTCATAAAAATTAATTCATATGGTATTATTGGATTAATATTAAATATAATTAGATCTTTCCTAGCCAAAAGTAAGATCCAGTTTGTCCTCGCTGGCCGTTCATTAAAACAACATGACATAAACGCAGGTGTGCCCCAGGGATCAATCATTGGACCTTTATTGTTCCTGATTTTCATAAAAGACCTCCCTGATGACATTGTGTCTGAGATGGGTATATTTGCAGATGACACCACGTTCTACTCTCGTCATAAGACGGATACACATATATCCGACGCAATGACAGAATCACCCTTAAAAAGTGACTTCCGATATGTAGTGCAATGGGGGCATGAGTAGTTGGTAACTATTAATGCTGCTAAGACAAAGCTCCTTTTCCTTCAGCAACTACAAGAAACCTCTTCAACCAGCAATTGTCACCGCTCGCTATCTCAGCCATACTAATCGGAAACAATCAAACAACCTTTCAGGCGCCACACGTTTAGAGACTTCAACAGATTTCAGTTGTCTTTCTATCGCCTTTCCACTCATCTCACTTTCGATTTCTTTTCGTTTTTGTGAATCATTTCACCCACATTCTCCGGGATAATGTCTTGTCTGGGAGGTGAGACAGTCCATTCTATTATATCAGGATAAGACGTCATGGGACGATAGCCGGAACTTTGACTTTGTGATGGTGATAAAAATGTGTGTCTCTTATGCAGACGAGATGATTGGGTTCGGACGTCATTTTGGAACCATCTGACAAGGAGAAACATACATAAAAGAGTGAAACATCAAAGTTAATGAGGCCATGAAGTGTCTTTGTGTTATTTCTCATATTACTGAACCGGAAAATAAAGGGAAGACAGAGGAACTTCTACGGCTACATCACATCAACGACCACCATTTACAGCTAGACGTCACTACCCATCGAGACAACAACTCTGTGTTCTGTGTACTTAGATTATTCGGACTATGGCTCTCATCTTCAGTGTTATTTCCACAACGTTTCGGCCGATATAACCTCCGGCCTTCTTCAGGTGTATTTTGACAATGGCTGTTATTAGTGACTAGTCGAAAAAAAGTTTATGTTCTTTCTTCGCACGTCCCATCGTTGTAAAATTTAAAAAAAAATCTGTGAAGCGATAAATAAATGGTTAACGGCTGTTGCGATAATGCAAAATAATTTGCAATGATTATCATTGTGAAAACAGAAAGGAGCGTCGCGTAGTTTCCATTTACCTATTAACTCAATTCCGTCCCAAGATGAGAGCAATAGTCCGAACAATCCAAATACATATTATCAATCCTCATCTCAAAATAAAAAAAAATTCAACTTTAATTCTGTGTACAGGTTTATTTAATGGGGTCGAAAGAATTCACCGACCAAACGTTACAAAGTTTGTTTTTTTATCACATTCACGTCATATTTAGCGTGACAGACCTACAAACATTTTTAGTTATCTTGAATATTTCAACTCTGTTATGGTTTCCAAATATTTGATCACATATTTTTAGCGGCAAAAAAATATGAAAATGCAATAAGTGAAATATTGTCTTGGCCTTCGGGCCTTAATTCCGCCGGTCTGACGTACTGTCCTGTGCAGTTCTAGGAGGTCAACCTCCCAAGGCTTTGCCTTCTAGTGTATTGCTTGTAGGCGATGGTGAAAAAACCCCGTTTTTATCATCTATTAAAAAGAGTTCGTCTTTGAAAATCCATGGATTTAGGATATAAGATCCTTGCTTATAACTGCTAAGGTTTTAAAAAATATTGCAACTATACAATTTTTTCTTCTCACTTTTCATTACTTGAATTGATTGCTCTATTCAATATATATATAGCTTTATATTATCACGATAGATTATTATTAAAAGATACATCACTTATCTTTAATTTAATATATATATATATATATATATATATATATATATATATATATATATATATATATATATATATATATATATATGTATATGTATACTTAGGCAGCAAGTCATTATCCAAGCAAGCGTTGTTGAACGTCACGGAACTTTATCGTTTGTAAATCTTCTTCTCAAACCGTCGAGCTATCCTTCTGGGTTCAGGTGGCAGTCCGTAGAGTATTTCTCCGATTGTTCTTAATTCGGCCATGTTTTTCGAGCGCTTTCGACTTTCTCCAGGATTAGGTTTTTTTTTTTAAATAAGAAGATTGGAGTTAATGTTTTATAGGTATCCTTAAGGGCGAATGAAAGAGAAGAGAGAGAGAGTTGAGTTCATTTTATTCTATCGTTTGTGTGTTTGGTTTTATTGTTTATTTATTTATTTTATAAATTCTTATTTTTGCTATTATTTGTTTATTTATAATAATTTATTTTTATTATTACTATTATTACCATTATTTATTTATTTATTTATTTTTTATTACTTTATTTTCATTTAATTATGGAATACTTTTAATATGTTAGTATCTGTGTTGAAAGCTATTTTCTTAATATTAGGCTGTTTATATATATATATAATATTTTATAAATAAATATTAATTATTTAAATACCTACAGGCATCGATGTTTCATGCTAACGCAATCTTCAGTGTAGGAACTAATTCTCAACGGTCGGTGGGCGCGAACCCCGATCACAAATCGCCACTGATTTGTAGTCGAAGATCTTATCCATCGGCCATAGCAAATTAGTTAGTGAATATAGAGGAATTTTAAATGTAAATAGCGAATCGGCGGCTATGTAGCAAGCAGTATAGAGTGATCTACGAAACGGCGTTCGGATCGTGCATATATATATATATATATATATATATATATATATATATATATATATAAATATTTGAGTTTTTATGATGAAACGTCAACGTATGTAGATAAAAACCAATATTTATAATTAATTATATATATATATATATATATATACGACTGTGAAGGGTAAATGTCTATCAGTTAATACATGAATGTTTTCTTTCTATGTGAGCTCCACGTGATTGCCGAGGTTGAGTGATTTTTCCCAAGAAAATTTCATTCGATTTTCTTCTGCTTCGCTTCATTCATTTTTTCTTTCGGTCGAAAAAGTTCGCCATTTAAAAAAATGATCAATTTCCCTCAACGACTTGTCAAAAACCCTTCATTAGATATTTTTGGGGTGGAAGAAAGTATGCAATTATCGCAAACATAGACGCTCTTGCCACATTGAACACATTTACATATACATACATGTATATGTATATGTATATATATATATATATATATATATATATATATATATATATATATAACTATATATACATGTATGTAAGTGTGTTCAACATATACATACATGTATATATATATATATATATATATATATGTATTAATAATCAGAATAAATATGTTTAATAATTAAATTTCTTACTGACACTCGACGCTGAAGTTTATCATATATATATATATATATATATATATATATATACATGTATATATATATACACATACATGTATATATATATACATATATATGTATATTATATATATATATGTATTAATAATCAGAATAAATATCTTTAATATATTAATTTATTACTGACACTCGACGCTGAAATTTATTATATATATATATATATATATATATATATATACACATGTATATATATATAAATTTCTTACTGACACTCGACGCTGAAATTTATTATATATATATATATATATATATATACACATGTATATATATATATATATATATATATATATAAATTTCTTACTGACACTCGACGCTGAAATTTATATATATATATATATATATATATATATATATGAAGCAATCCAACAAAAGATATAAGCGTCAACTAATATCTTATCTGGTCTGGTTGAATGGCAGGGGAGAGAAGATCACTTATATATTTTTCGCTCTTCTGGCTAGATGTGATGGGATTCAGTCTTATTTTGCTCAATTCGGATTTAACGGGTTTTCTAATTAAACAACGAACTTGGATTTGACTTGGGTTGCACTTGTCGGGATTTCGGAACTTTGATTGGACTTTTTGTATTATTTTGATTGATTTATTTATCATTAGCATTCAATATGGACACATTTCGCGACTGGATAACTTTGCCGGCCCCTTCAATTTCACGTATTTGGACTGCTGTTTGTTTCTTGGAGTAATGTCCTTCCTGATTATGCTTCTCAACTTGTATGACCTGGATGGACTGTATGGATTCAACAAAAGTATGTTTTTGGATTGATATGTTTGATGTTATGTATTTTTATGTATTTGTGTATATAATTTTATATATTTTCAAAGCGTAATGTTATTGCCTGTAGTAGTATAACTGCGGTAATGGTCCTCTGAAGAGAAGAATTATCTTTGAAAACTCATGAGCTAAGGACTTAAGGCTGCTTTGCATGAACTTTGAATTCTAATAAAATTTGATTGACACCTTATTTTATTACTTCATTTTATATTATAATATATATATATATATATATATATATATATATACATATAAATATATATAATAATATTTATGAATAAATATTAATTATTTATTACCTACAGACATCGTCAGTGTAGGAAGCTAATTCCCAACGGTCGACGAGCGCGAACTCCTATCACAAATCGCCACTGATTCGCAGTCAAAACACTTACTAGTTGGCCACTAGAAATTAGCTTGGAATTATGGAGGAATTTAACTTTGTAAATACCAAGTCGGCGGGTATTCACAGCAAGCGGCGAAGAGTGATCAACAACAACAACAACAAATCGTGTTGGAACTCGCAATGAAGCTAGTAGTACTGTATAATTTACTTTTTATTTATGTTTATTTCATAAAAATCGCTCCAGACAAGGCATGAAGCCACTTGACGAAAGACTTAACAAGAATGAAATATGATTATCGCAAACACAGGAAATGCACATTGGCCTTAATCTTGAAAAGACCAAGGCTATAGGTAGGAGGAAAAAGTCAGCAGCAAGAGAATTCCACAAACATGCAGTTCTTGGAAAGAAGCCACAGGAATAGGAAACTGTATTAGAATGAGGTATCAAAACAGCGAATTGATGGAGACCACTACAGCAACGAGTCAAACGAGCTGAAATAAAAAAGGCAGGGAATAGATCACATAATTCTGGAGAACGATTAAAATAGTACTTATAGAAAAGACTGAGACTAGCGACATCACTCCTGTGTGAGTGAGAGGGTGTTGAGAAGAAGAAACGGTGGGGGTTAATCAAATTACAGATACGTTTCTGCACCTTATCAAGAACCCTCAACTGGGTCAGAGATTCACCACCTCAAATATGAAAACAGTACCTCGTACATTTATTACAAATGACATTATAGGAATTCCCAGGATATATTAAACTGGTAGAATACCTGTCCCAGGAAAGGTATAAGCAATAGATATGAAATAAGTTTTAAGTTTTACGATTTCCTCGCTTTGGATTTATGGCACAGGTTCGGAATAGTATACTTAAAAAAAATTATGTTATATATATATATATATATATATATATATATATATATATATATATGTATATATATATATATATATATATATATATATATATATATATATATATATATATATATATATATATATATATATATAACATCATCTCAGGCTAACGATACATAAATAAATCGATAAACAAATTAGTAAAAAAACTATAAAAAAAACTAAACGAAGCAAAAACCTAACAATTTAAAAATTAAAACCAAAAATAGAAATACTAGGAAGCACGTGTTAAAATAAATTCACCCATTATACTGACACAACAAAGAAACGGGATATACGCTAATCTATAGAAAACAGAACAATAGAACAGGATATACGAAAGTAACATTTACCAGACCTTTGTCAGTAGGAAGCCCGACGATTGGCTGAGAGAACAACAAAGAATCTGATTGGTTAACTTGCTAGCCGTGTATATAAAAACACCCGGCAAAAAAATAACTCCATGCATTTTAGCCTGAATATTCCCCACGGAGATAAAACGCGGGAGCCCCTGTGTAGCTTAATTGCCATAAATGTATTTTCTATGCTTACTATATATATATATATATATATATATATATATATATATATATATATATATATATATATATTAGAATTAGATTAGAAATTAGAATATTCTAACACATACCACGTGATATTCGTTTACACAAGGTTTCTAGATCATCCGGGAACTTCCAGGCACAGGAATCAGCCATCGGTATTTTTGAAAGTTTTTACAATAGCGAATGGTTTAGCGGCTATCACAAAACGTTTGTCGAGTGAACATTGACATGCAGAAACACATATTAGAATTCAAAGTGAGTGAAACATCCGTCAGTTCCAAGAAAATAGTGCCAAGACTTAGGGAATTACAAAAAAAAAAATAAAACACGACTGAATTCGGGAATATAAATTAGGTCTTAAAGTATTTAAATTAATTCCAAATGTTGGTCGATGTTTCTTTATGTTTGGGAATTTAAATCAGTTTGGTATTGTGAGATAACTTTGAACGAAGCGTTTAGATACGATTGATCCTTTCCTTTTGCGAAGACCAATTCGATCATCAATTAAAATTCCAAAGAGAGAAAAACTAACATTCGTTCATATTAATAAACCAATATATATATATATATATATATATATATATATATATATATATATATATATATATATATATATATAAATATATATATATATAAATATATATATATATATATATGTATATATATATATACATATATATGAATACATATATATATATATATACATATATATATATACATATATATGAATATATATATATATACATACATATATATATATATTTATATATATATATATATATACATATATATATATATATTAAAATAGACATAGTTTGAGTATCCGACCATGTTTTAGAACCGCTTTGGCTCTTCCTCGAAGAGGTTCTGAAACAATTGTCGGATACTCAAACTATGGTTATTTTAATATAAAAAGCTCTAATATATATTGAGCACTTTTGAAAAGTATTAGTTTTGTTCATTTTGTTAATAGTTAACCTTAATTAATTAACATATATATATATATATATATATATATATATATATATATATATATATATATACATATTTTTTTTTTAAATACAGATTTAATCAGACATGGACCAGTGGTTTCTGACAAGAAAAGGGTTTTAAATTCCCTATTCCGTCTTCTTCAGCATAATTTTTATTTACTCTTAATTAATAAATTTTTTTATTATTATAAATTTAATTTCATTTTAATTTATTTTCCCTTCCTTCTTTCCTTCTTTCTTTCTTTCTTTCTCTCTTTTCTTTCTTTCTTTCTTCTTTTCTTTCTCTCTGGTTCTTTACTTCTAAATATAGAATCTCTTACTTAACGGTTATTTTTCTGACCTAGCGTCTGGCCGGCCCCTCATTTCAAATTCTTTGTCCAGAGCGTTTTATAACGGTTATAAATGTTTTTTGAAGAAATTCCATCATTTACTATTTCAGACTATGCTGAAGAAGACGGAATAGGGAATTTAACACCCTTTTCTTGTCAGAAACCACTGGTCCATGTCTGATTAAAATCTGTATTTAAAAATAAAAATATTACGCTCTTAATTTAATTTAATTGAGCACTCTGCTGGTATTTCCCTTTTATTTTTTTTTGAGTATACCTTTATACTTTATATATATATATATATATATATATATATATATATATATATATATATATATATATATAAGTAAACTTCCAGGCCCAGAAATCAGCCATCGTTAATCACCTGATAATAGTTGTTCTGACCAGTATTCCGCTTAGTGGTTCTCTGTTTTACACAGCGCCAGGTCGAACTACCATCTCAATATTATTGAGGCGTTAGTTATTAACAATTCTCGACCTAGCTTGTGTAGACAAAAGATTTTGAAGCATCAGTTGGAGATTTTTAATGATTCAAATCCACCATAACGTTGAGAAATTAACTTTTTTTTCTCTCTCAATCGTTTTCTCCGACGTAAACACTTTTTTTTCTTCTCACATCTTATTCGATTTTATAAGTTTTTAATTTATCATTCTGACATTTCCTCTTAGAGGGTCAGACGATAAGGCCTTATGGAAAATTTGAGCAATTTCCTGTTTTTTCCCACCCGCCCGTTTCATTAGTTAAAAAAAAATGTTTCCTCTTAAATTTATCCTACGATTTTGTTGTACGCGAAATTTACTTACACACACACACACACACACACACACACACACACACACACACACATATATATATATATATATATATATATATATGTTTATTTCCAAATATGATCTAGGCTTAAGATCAGATTCTAACTCTGACTGATAAGATCTCAATTTATAATAACTGTTGATCGATAACATCGACATGCCAGTGTCGCAGATTTTGTACATGTCTGTGTAAATAAAAATAATCATATATATATATATATATATATATATATATATATATATATATATATATATATATATATATGCAAATGATACTTCCTCTTGAGATAAAACTGGTTGTATAATAAAAAGGAACTTTTGCAAGAGCATTCACTCTAACCAGGGGACGAAATTGTTTATTCTGATTGTCTCCGAAACCGGTGTCAATTCGGTTTATATATTTCGCCATCAAAGACCCGATACTAACTTTGGTCTATAGTTTTATCGCTTATCCTGGATTCGCATTACACATTTGTATAGAAATTCAGATAGTTTCGACCAGCGCAAACATCGAACGTTTTACGCAACACCGATACGAATGAACGTTCATGTCTCAGATCGATCGAACGCTCTTGAGGTTATTACAGACAATCGAACATCATTTCTTTTCGAATGGTTTCTCTTGTGGCGTCAATCGAATCAGCGTGACCCGAATCGATTAAGACTAAAATTGTGAGCTTCGATCTTTGGCCTTTAAGTTCGACAAGGAATCACCTGAACTGTATCGATTTGTTGAGTTGTTCACTCCTCGGGAGCAACGATCCCGACCCTTTGACACGACACCTTGCGTGGAAGTGAGCATGTCCAAAGCCAGACTTCGATTGATTTGGGGGCATTTTGGCAATCGAATATAAATATGGTTGATTGCTCTGTGGAAGAGCTTCTGTGTTCATTCGTTAATCCATGTGGTCGATTCGATTAAACTGGCAGAAAGATTTGACCCAAATATTTGATTGGTAAAATGTGCGATAGCCTCACAGATGCGACCATTTCCTAGCTTTTATGCTTGATAAATATCATGATCTTCGCTCGAATTTTTCATAGACTGGGGTTAGGGTTAGGGTTTGAAATGTTAAAATAACTTTGTAATAGAACTGTGAATTATTGTTTTTTTTTTAATTGGTTCCGGATATGAGTAGTTGGTCGAAAAAACGAATATGAGAATTTCGTCGAAAAATAAGATATAAGTAATTTGCAAATAAACCGAATATAAGAATTTTGTCAAATAAACGGATACGAGTAGTTGGGCGAAAATCCGGATATGAGTAATTGGTAAAAGAAAGCGAATATGAAAATTTTGTCGAAAAAACGGATACGAGTAGTTGGGTGAAAAACCGGATATGAGTAGTTGGTAAAAAAAAAGTGAATATGAAAATTTTGTCAAATAGGAATACGTTGGATAGTTCTATTCTTATTTCATTGAAAGAAAAACAAGAAAAATACAACAAAGACACAGATAAATAAGAAAGAAACGTAATTATTAACGTTGTCTTTTCGTTTACAGCCGTAGCAATCGTTCATAAGTCCTGGTCACGGCACCAACTTAGACTCAGTTGAATATTCCTATTTTTATTGTAAAGAAAGAAAAAAAACTATAAAAGAAAACTAAAACAACGTACAAAAGCCCCGTGAGTCAGCCTGGTTGTTCCAGCGCATATCCCGGTGTATATGGAAAAGATGTATCTTGTTAAATTTCTTCCTGGTGTTATGGGTGGCAGGTGAAGTAGATGTGACTATTCATGACTAATAAAAAAAAACTAGCAGAGTTACCTGAGGTCCTAATTTCCGTAGATTACATATGTTAAATTTTTTTCAGGACATTGGACGTAGGATTTCAACGTCTAGGTACGAGCCCCGTGAGTCAGCCTGGTTGTTCCAACGCATCTCCCTGGCTATCGTTCGTGGCAACGCTATGTCAGTAACGGCGGCGTCACTTCCGTTCTAATCGTCATCTGTTGACTCTCTCTTTCTTTCTCTCCCCCTCTCTATCTACCTATGTCTGTATCTGTCTCTTTGCTTCTCTTTCTTTCTCTCCCCTCTCTATCTACCTATGTCTGTATCTGTCTCTTTGCTTCTCTTTCTGTCTCTCCCCCTCTCTATCTACCTATGTCTGTATCTGTCTCTTTGCTTCTCTTTCTTTCTCTCCCCCTCTCTATCTACCTATGTCTGTATCTGTCTCTTTGCTTCTCTTTCTTTCTCTCCCCCCTCTCTATCTACCTATGTCTGTATCTGTCTCTTCCCCTCTCTTTCTTTCTCTCCCCCTCTCTATCTACCTATGTCTGTATCTGTCTCTTTGCTTCTCTTTCTTTCTCTCCCCCTCTATATCTACCTATGTCTGTATCTGTCTCTTTGCTTCTCTTTCTTTCTCTCCCCCTCTCTATCTACCTATGTCTGTATCTGTCTCTTTGCTTCTCTTTCTTTCTCTCCCCCTCTCTATCTACCTATGTCTGTATCTGTCTCTTTGCTTCACTTTCTTTCTCTCCCCCTCTCTATCTACCTATGTCTGTATCTGTCTCTTTGCTTCTCTTTCTTTCTCTCCCCCTCTCTATCTACCTATGTCTGTATCTGTCTCTTTGCTTCTCTTTCTTTCTCCCCCCTCTCTATCTACCTATGTCTGTATCTGTCTCTTTGCTTCTCTTTCTTTCTCTCCCCCCCTCTCTATCTACCTATGTCTGTATCTGTCTCTTTGCTTCTCTTTCTTTCTCTCCCCCTCTCTATCTACCTATGTCTGTATCTGTCTCTTTGCTTCTCTTTCTTTCTCTCCCCCTCTCTATCTACCTATGTCTGGAAAATATAGCTCGCTCACTGACCGTTTCGTCTTCCAACCAATTTCAGTGGAAACGTCGGGTGGGCTTGGCCCCGAGACTGTTAAATTTTTTCAGGACATTGGACGGAGGATTTCAACGTCTAGGCACGAGCCCCGTGAGTCAGCCTGGTTGTTCCAACGCATCTCCCTGGCTATCGTTCGTGGCAACGCTATGTCAGTAACGGCGGCGTCACTTCCGTTCTCATCGTCATCTGTTGACTCTCTCTTTCTTTCTCTGACAATTGTTTCAAGCCTTATTGTTTTTTCTCTTTATGGAATAATTGTACGATAGTAAACAACCTTATATCACGTACAAAAGAAACACAGAATAGAGAAATAAGGTATGTCTAGAATCTAAGTATGTTCGTTAAGATTTTGAGCCAATACAATTATTGGATTAGTAAAATGTGTGAAGAATCATAGTTACGTAAAGATATGTTAATTATTTGATCTGATATTTTTATGTTTTCTAACTATCATTATATTTGTAGTAAACGTCTATATACTTACGGGTGGATCCTGGTCCATGCACCAAATTAAGATAAGTTTTAAATTCCTATTTTCATTTTATAGAAAGAAACAATGGAAAAGAAAAACACAACGAATAATGAGAAAAAATAAAATTAGATTTATGGTTTGTTTGTGAATCTATAAACGTCATCTGTTCAATTGATTCATTCATCCATTTCGTATGAATTCGATGATTTGATTGTTGGCATTTTGTTCCAATATATTTTTCTTGTTGGAATTCTTTCTAGAAAGAAATCGAGTGCTTACGTGAATGATCACGTGAAGGTTGACAACATCCGAAGTTAAAGTGTTTCTGTGGAACGAATTTGGAACACACAGATAGTTAGTTCTAGTCGTTAAACACTTAGCTATCGTCACCTGCATCGGTTCGATTAAAACTGGCTCAAGATTCAGTGCTTTTTACAGTAGGACCTGTGCAAACCGTTGTAAGCGTTAGGGTTAGGGTTAGGGTCAAAGTAGGGCTAAGGGTAAGGCTTAGCGTTTGAGTTTGGGTTAGAGTTAGGGTTTAGGGTAAGGGTATGGGTTATGGTTATGGTTATGGTTATGGTTAGGGTGAGGGTTAGATTTAGGGTTAGGGTTAGGGTTAGGGTAAGGGTTAGGGTTAGATTTAGGGTTAGGGTTAGGGTTAGGGTTAGGGTTAGGGTGAGGGTCAGATTTAGGGTTAGGGTTATGGTTAGGGTTAAGGTTAGGGTTAGATTTAGGGTTAGGGTTAGGGTTAGGGTGAGGGTTTGATTTAGGGTTAGGGTTATGGTTAGGGTTAGGGTTAGGGTTAGGGTTAGATTTAGGGTTAGGGTTATGGTTAGGGTTAGGGTTAGGGTTAGATTTAGGGTTAGGGTTAGGGTGAGGGTTAGATTTATGCTTAGGGTCAAAGTAGGGCTAAGGGCAAGGCTTAGCGTTTAAGTTTGGGTTAGAGTTAGGGTTTAGGGTGAGGGTTAGGGTTAGGGTTAGGGTTAGGGTTAGCTTTAGGGTTAGGGTTAGGGTTAGGGTGAGGGTTTGATTTAGGGTTAGGGTTAGGGTTAGGGTTAGATTTAGGGTTAGGGTTATGGTTAGGGTTAGGGTTAGGGTTAGATTTAGGGTTAGGGTTAGGGTGAGGGTTAGATTTAGGCTTAGGGTCAAAGTAGGGCTAAGGGCAAGGCTTAGCGTTTGAGTTTGGGTTAGAGTTAGGGTTTAGGGTGAGGGTTAGGGTTAGGGTTAGGGTTAGGGTTAGGTTTAGATTTAGGGTTAGGGTCAAAGTAGGACTAAGAGTAAGGCTTAGCGTTTGAGTTAGGGTTTCAGTTAGGGTTAAGGGTAAGAGTAAGGGTTAGAGTTAGGGTTAGGGTTAGGGTCAAAGTAAAGCTAACATCGACATTAAAATAAATATATAGTCCAGATGTGAATGTTTCTTCGAGAAGACGAGAAATTCTTTTTAGCGAAAAGAAAAGCACTTTTTATTTATTTGCCCGTGCTGAGTCTAAACTTGTAACTTTGTATCGGCCTCCAGTTCTGACTGTCAGCTGCTTAATGAAGTGGTATGTAATATAGAACGCCATGATACGAACAGTTTGTAGCGTAATTTGTTGGTGTATAACTTGTTAATAAATAACCTGTTGTTAATAGATTAAAATTACTCCATAAACGTTATTACTGACGAGTACTGCGCTCCGGTTTCAGGCAGTGTGAATGCAATAATTTTTTATGTTAGTCGGTCAAAATTCAGGAAGGGGACATTTTGTCTTCAGTACCGTCCTTTTCCGGAAGACATGCGCACGGGGAAATGTCTTGCCTCAACACCGCCTGCTTGCTCAGAAACGGTCTTTTTCAAATCAGCCAGAATGGGATTCGGACGTCCGATGAGCTTGCGTTAGACGTTGGCCATTCTGGGACAAGTAGCTTGGTAAAATAGAGGTAAGCAACGCACAGTTCTCTGAACCTATTTAAGTTTTCGCTTTCTTCCAATTTTCTTTGTTTTGTTTCTTAGAACATGTTTGTAAGACTGATTTATTTCCTGTATTTACAGTTTTACGGTGAGAAAAAACGTGTTATATTCAGCGTTGGCCACGTGCGCGCATAATAAATACATTCGCCTGTACTACTCGTCTTCCGAGATTTTTTTGTCCCAGATTGTTTGCTGTTACAGGTAGGCCTAGGAGTTGTGAGATGTATGGGGTAACCACACCCCCTACCAATGCTCCGAACATTTCTGACAACCTAATACAACGAAATATAAAAAAAACTAAGAAAAAAACTAAAGAAATATAAAAAAGAAAGAAAAAAAGAAGAAAATGGTGTTAATGAGAAAGAAAGAAATAATACGTAAGAATGAATAAATAAATTAAAAAATACTTATATTTCTTTATGAGAAATCGATATATTGTTCATTACCCTCCAAAGAATCCTAATACACAATTTCCCTAAAAAAAAAACATGAAATCAATACCAATTTGCTCTTACAATTATATCAATGTGTTTACGATGCAAATATTTACCAAAAGGAAATATTAGAAAAAACGTGAAAAGCGAAAAAGTTTCGCCTCATTTAGTTTTGTATCCGAACAAATTAAGAGAAAGGGAGTTTGTATCTTGTAAACTAAGATGTCTGATGGTCACACTCTTTCAATGGCGAAGTTCGACGTCGTTACCAAACGCATTTTGTCTCCCGTTGGTATGGTCATGCCGTTCAATCCGAAAGAAAGTGAACTCATACACATAACTATTTGGGAAAAACCTATAACTACGACGAATACAAGGCGCATGACACAACCAATATTATATATTCATGCTCCAAATAATCAACATTAACAAATTTTCATATGTACATATGTTTCAGAAATTTAAGTAAGTAAAAGATTAATTTTAGTTTGAGTTGTTATATTATTTGTGTTTTCAAATATATTATATCGTCCGGAAAGTTTTCAGTATTTATTATCTATAAAGTTAGGCCACACGCATGCCCAGATGGCAATGGCGTGAATCAAACTATCGAATTCGGTGACGTTATGTTACGTATTAAGTTTAATATCAGGAACCAAATCTGACCGGACACCGTTTGCTACGGAGTTTAAGTCGGAGATTCTTCTGGTTTGCCGTTGCCAGATTAGACTAAGAATAGCATGGGACATTTTTCTAATGTTAAATAGGAATAAAGAGGACATTGTTGGGTACTATCAGATGAAATGTTTAAAAGAATTTTATCTGTATTAATAGTGTAAATGTTTTTGTTTTTTGTTTGTATTTATTTTTTCTTCTTTAAACGTTGAATTGACGGTTTCCTGACAACCTGGCGAGCGGAGACCAAAGTGGGTACAGAAACTATGTTGGCCGTTGCGTCTACGGTGTTCGCCATTTGACAAGATTAAAACTTAATGCTAATCTGAAATATTTGAATTTTTAAAATACATATGGTTAAAGTTTCACAAATCCAGCTATTTCATGGGTAGCAGAAGTTCGAATTGCGCTTAGCGACAAACTGATGAGTTGGTTCTGATACCTATATGGCTTCGCAGATAATCATATATATATATATATATATATATATATATATATATATATATATATATATATATATATATATTATTATCTGCGAGGCAGCCCCTAGAACCTCTAGATGGGCACTGTAAGTGTAGTATTAACACAGCATGACGTCGCTAGCTATAAATGCATCGCACCGTTCATGAAGTTGAGCGCTCTTATGACGTCAAGCCGCCGAAATAAGTGTTAAAATTATCACTGTTTATTTAGCTATCGAGTGGTTCTAGGTGTCGGGATTTGAGTTATAAAATACTCGTAGCCCGGGGGTATCGAATCACGCGACCAGTAGTGAATAGTTATATCTCTATGCTGATGAGTCCCGATTAAAAAGAACGAAACGTATACGTACATAGATAATAAACAAAAAACAAATATTTATTGTATATATATATATATATATATATATATATAATATTTATAAATAAATATTAAATTATTTATACCTACAGACGCTAACGTTTCAAGCTTATTGCTCTCATCAGTGCAGGGAAGTAACAATTTCAGACGGTCGGGAGACGCGAACCCGGTACACAGAGTAAGCCATATCCACTCGGCCCACGGAAACTGTCACGTAATTTAGGGAAATTAAGATCTATATGTACCTAGAAGCGGGCACAGATAGAAGACTAGCCGAGAGTGTTCGACGAACGTATTCGGAACTTTACATTAGAGCTTTTATACAGTCTATTTTTAACTTTATATATATATATGAGAAAGGAAGGATGAAGGTAATCCGACGTAATGGGAAATGAAAAAGGAAAAACCAAAAAGGATTTTTTTTTAATATATTCATCAACGTTTTGTCTTTAGGATGATAATTTTAAGAAAAATGTCATGCAGTACGTGAAAATATTGGGTTGCCACTTTTTCACTCAGAACTGTCCTCATTAATTTCATTCCATGCTACTGACTTCACTAAGCCCGGACCTCAGGTCTGAGCACCCAGTAGTGGCTACTACTTTTTCTCGTTAAACTAACATGTTAACCAAATATTTTCACGTACTTGCATGACATTTATCTTACAATTATCATCCTGAGAAAGTCTTACAAATAAAGACGAAACGTTGATGAATACATAAAAAAAATCCTTTTTGGTTTTTCCTTTTTAATTTCCCTATATATATATATATATATATATATATATATATATATATATATATATATATATATATATATATATATATATATATATATATAGAGAGAGAGAGATAGAAATTGAAAAAGGAGAACCCAAATAATATTATGTATGTGTTCATTCGCCTTTCGTCTTTAATATAAGACTTATTCAGGATGATTGTCTGAAGAAAATAACAAATACAAGTATCAAATGTTTGAAACACGGGGTGGTAGTGTGTGTGAGATTAAAATTGGGGCCGCTTATGAAAAAATAAATCATAAGATAGAAATCGATGGTGGCAATGGGAGATTGAATTGCCAGTAGAGAGTGTGAGGGGACGATGGGGGTTGAAGTTATATGATTATTAGGTAGGAGTAGAGACATTTCAATAATTGTGGAAAGAGTGGGGGGTGAATATTGGTAGCGGTTAGACTTAATTTAAACTATGAAGGGTGGGGGAGGTGACATGAAACATGTTTACTGAATCTTTTTAAGATTAGCCTTTGAAATATGAGACGGGTCGTGTCAGAATGTAATATATATATATATATATATATATATATATATATATATATATATATATATATATATATATATATATATAATGGGGAAGAATGGAAAGGAATTAGAGAAAGCAAAAGCCAAATCAAAATTCAATTCAAAAGTTCAAAGCAAGGTATATTCCGCAAAAAGGCAATTTATTCAAGTTAAATTTTCCTTAAGCCAGGCTTTTCAAAGATCAAAATCTTATCATCAGAGGAAGTCGCTGGGATAGATAAGTTGGCAATGGCCAAGATTTAAAATGTGAAAAAATGAAATAAAAGTTGTAGGGAAAGAAACGCAGGGCAAAACTGTGCCAGGGTGCAAGCAAATGTCCGATTGCTAAAAAGTCCGGTGTATATATATATAGACACATATATATATATATATATATATATATGAAAGAAATGTGTTTAAATTAAAAATACATTTTAATCATAATTTTTACCTGAGATCTTTGAAAGAAAATCATCGGAAAAAAATTGAAAGAAAAACCGGAAATTATTGAACTGATGTGCAAGTATTTTATCTGACGTCATTCGACATTTCATAAACATTTCGTAGTTTCGTTTTTTTTTCCAAGTAGTCAGCAGTTATATCTTTGAAAAGTTCTCAGGTGAAAATGGCGACTTATGAAATTAGAAGGCATTTTTTTTTAAATTTAAATACAATTTTGCTTAAGAAATTGATAAGATGCCAAGATTTTGGCCCAGGATATAAAACTATATATAAACAGACACAGATAAATACATTGATATTTTAAATGAACCAGTAAGAAAAATAATGTTATAGCATTAACCCTGTAAGAACAGATATTTTATTGCTCAAAACTATAGACTGAGCCAAACATGACGAATAGAGAGTTAGCTCTCTTATAGAATGACTGAAATGATGCCATTTTGTAGTTAAGCAATGTCATCTCTAGTTGTTGGGAGGTGACGGTGGTGAAGTGGATAACGACACGGACTGAAGACCTGGGTGTTCAAAGTTCGAATCCAGTCGGTTCCACAGTACCACTGTCACTGGAAAGCTATTCAGACATGTGGCATATTATGTAGATCTGTATGTGTGTGTGTGTGTGTGTGTTATAGAGGAATATAGATTATAGAAACATATATATATATATATATATATATATATATATATATATATATGATAATTTTATTTACACAGACATGTACAAAATCTGCGACACTGGCATGTCGATGTTATCGATCAACAGTTACTATAAACTGAGATCTCATCAGGCAGAGTTAGAATCCGATCTTTACCTCAGATCATATTTGGAGGGTTCTCTCCAAATATGATCTGAGGTTAAGATCGGATTCTAACTCTGCCTGATGAGATCTCAGTTTATAGTAACTGTTGATCGATAACATCGACATGCCAGTGTCGCAGATTTTGTACATGTCTGTGTAAATAAAATTATCATATATAAAGCTCTATTTTGATATTGAGCACTTTTTATAAACCCGGTTAAAATTCTCTGGATTACCACCCTGTGGATATTTTTCACCTGGATTATTACCATTATATATATATATATATATATATATATATATATATATATATATATATATATATATATATATATATATATATGGCATTGAAGAGACAATATTTATTACTCATAATAGAATTAAGAAATTAAAAAGATGAAAGGGCAGCTCACCGGTTTCGTACCTCGCTCAACAGAGCCAAATATCGAGGTAATGTATAAAAAATATAAAAATATGCTATGAGAATTATAGCGAGGGAAAGGGGTAAAAAAGGGTAAAAAAGAAAAGAAAAAAGAAAACAAGTACAATCAAATAGAAACAAAGAGAAGGTCTCAAAGACTTAATATAGATTGTTTCTAGGATCTTGAGATGGTAGGGAGAGTGCGACTTACTAAGAATGGAGAATAAGTCGACACTGAATTTAGAGGCACAGGTGCGGTTATTTACGAGATCTTCACCTATCGACGAACCATAAGTATTATTCAAAACGTCAGTTTGTGAATAATTTGCATTGCGAATTTTTGTGGGCACGGATGTCTAATCTTTGTGACGTCATCCCAACGTAGTGCATACTGCAACTACATTTAAATAAATAAATAATAGAATTATTATTATGTGGGGGAAGGACATCTTTTCGAATAGAAGTCAAGATCGGTCGAGAGGAAAAGACAACTCGTGTATTCGCAGCAAAATAACATTGTTGTAGAGACAAAGAGATTTGTTTGGCGAATCTTTCATTAATGTTACCAAGCCAAGGTAGGTGAACGTAAATAGGGCATCTTTTACAAAAGCAAATCAGCTTCTGTAGACACAGAAGCTGATTTGTTTTGTAAAAAATTGATATTTTTGTTTTAATGGTAGATTGTACAATGTCTAAAGGATGCCATTGTTACAGAGGGTCTTAGTGATACATTTAATTTCTTCATCCAACTTGGTCTTCGAACAAATCTTTAAGGCCCTATGGGTAAGGGGCTTAATAAGATTAAACTTTTGTTTCGTGGGACAAAATGAGTCCCAACGAGTATAAAGACCAGTAAAGGTAGGTTTCCGATATACTGATGTCAAGAAACCAGAGGAAGCTTTATTAACCAATACATCAAGGAATGGCAGTGAAGAATTGGCTTCCTTATCAATACTGAATTTAAGAGCTGGATGAATATTGTTAAGGGACGTAAAAAAAGTTCGCTTCCGTTTCATTGTTGAACAGACAAAAGGTGTCGTCAACATAACGAAAGTAGATATCTGGTCTATTCGCTATACTTCTCATAGCATCTTTTCTATATTTTTTATACGATACCTCGCTATTTGGCTCTGTTGAGCGAGGTACGAAACCGGTCAGCTGCCCTTTCATCTTTTTACTTTCTTAATTCATTATGAGTATTAGATATTGTCTCTCCAATGCCATTTTAAAGTTTTGTACGACAAAGAAAATATATAAATATACATATATATATATATATATATATATATATATATATATATATATATATATATATATATATATATATATATAATTACATTAACACTATATAACTGTCTTACGTCAATCAACCAACGTTTCGATGCTACCATATCTTTTCAAAGATATTTGAATTTGATCAATTATATATATATATATATATATATATATATATATATATATATATAGGTCTGTATGTGTGTGTTTTATAGAGCGGTATGGGAGGTTACGGTGGTTAAGTGGATATCAACACGACACGGACTGAAGACCTGGGTGTTCCAAGTTCGAATCCAGTCGGTTCCACAGTACCACTTACACTTAAGGATATTGGCAACTTTCTCGTGGTCCTTCCCGTAAGTACCCGATGTCTTTCCAGAAAGATTTTTAACTAGAAAAACATCGGAGGAAACTAATGCCAACACCAGAATCATCTGATTCACACGAAAGAAGAAGAAGAAGCTATACTGGTTCAGGAGACAGATGGCTGCGAATTGCGCAACCCTAGCTCCACAATAAACTCTATACGTAAGCACTGTTATAAGGGTTCTTCATTGTTTCTTGAGACTGAACGTTGAACTCTAGTTGTTGAACAATTAGAGGCCCTGATTTTATTAAATGCACACCAGCTATTTCTTTTATTTCAGCCAAGGAAGTTTACTCCTTTTTTAAAAAGAGATTCTGACATTCTACGCATCTAAGAGGTCGAACAAGCAAGGCATTGCCATTCCAATTCAAAAAAAAGAAATATCAGTAAACCGATTCGGATACTTCAAACCAATCATACACAAACTCAGTGTAAAAGTTATAACTCTGTAACAATAGGATTTCTAATGTTCAGGCTATAGTCTGAGCGAAGTATTGATATTGGAGTTATCTCCCTTTAGTCTGAGCGAAGTATTGATATTGGAGTTATCTCCCTTTAGTCTGAGCGAAGTATTGATATTGGAGTTATCTTCCTTTAGTCTGAGCGAAGTATTGATATTAGAGTTATCTTCCTTTAGTCTGAGCGAAGTATTGATATTAGAGTTATCTTCCTTTAGTCTGAGCGAAGTATTGATATTAGAGTTATCTTCCTTTAGTCTGAGCGAAGTATTGATATTAGAGTTATCTTCCTTTAGTCTGAGCGAAGTATTGATATTAGAGTTATCTTCCTTTAGTCTGAGCGAAGTATTGATATTAGAGTTATCTTCCTTTAGTCTGAGCGAAGTATTAGTATTGGAGTTATCTCCCTTTAGTCTGAGCAAAGTATTGATATTGGAGTTATCTTCCTTTAGTCTGAGCGAAGTATTGATATTAGAGTTATCTTCCTTTAGTCTGAGCGAAGTATTGATATTAGAGTTATCTCCCTTTAGTCTGAGCGAAGTATTGAAATTAGAGTAATCTCCCTTTAGTCTGAGCGAAGTATTGATATTGGAGTTATCTTCCTTTAGTCTGAGCGAAGTATTGATATTAGAGTTATCTCCCTTTAGCCTGAGCGAAGTATTGATATTAGAGTTATCTCCCTTTAGTCTGAGCGAAGTATTGATATTGAAGTTATCGCCCTTTAGTCTGAGCGAAGTATTGATATTAAAGTTATCTTCCTTCAGTCTGAGCGAAGTATTGATATTAGAATTATCTCCCTTTAGTCTGAGCGAAGTATTGATATTGGAGTTATCTCCCTTTAGTCTGAGCGAAGTATTGATATTGGAGTTATCACCCTTTAGTCTGAGCGAAGTATTGATATTAGAGTTATCTTCCTTCAGTCTGAGCGAAGTATTGATATTAGAGTTATCTCCCTTTAGTCTGAGCGAAGTATTGATATTGGAGTTATCTCCCTTTAGTCTGAGCGAAGTATTGATATTGGAGTTATCTCCCTTTAGTCTGAGCGAAGTATTGATATTAGAGTTATCTTCCTTCAGTCTGAGCGAAGTATTTATATTAGAATTATCTCCCTTTAGTCTGAGCGAAGTATTGATATTAGAGTTATCTTTCTTTAGTCTGAGCGAAGTATTGATATTAGAGTTATCTTCCTTTAGTCTGAGCGAAGTATTGATATTAGAGTTATCTCCCTTTAGTCTGAGGAAGTATTGATATTAGAGTTATCTTCCTTTAGTCTGAGCGAAGTATTGATATTAGAGTTATCTTCCTTTAGTCTGAGCGAAGTATTGATATTGGAGTTATCTCCCTTTAGTCTGCGCGAAGTATTGATATTAGAGTTATCTTCCTTTAGTCTGAGCGAAGTATTGATATTAGAGTTATCTTCCTTTAGTCTGAGCGAAGTATTGATATTAGAGTTATCTTTCTTTTAGCCTGAGCGAAGTATTGATATAAGAGTTATCTTCCTTTAGCCTGAGCGAAGTATTGATATTAAAGTTATCTTCCTTTAGTCTGAGCGAAGTATTGATATTGGAGTTATCTTCCTTTAGTCTGAGCGAAGTATTGATATTGGAGTTATCTTCCTTTAGTCTGAGCAAAGTATTGATATTAGAGTTATCTTCCTTTAGTCTGAGCGAAGTATTGATATTAGAGTTATCTCCCTTTAGTCTGAGCGAAGTATTGATATTAGAGTTATCTCCCTTTAGCCTGAGCGAAGTATTGATATTAGAGTTATCTACCTTTAGTCTGAGCGAAGTATTGATATTAGAGCTATCTTCCTTTAGTCTGAGCGAAGTGTTAATATTAAAGTTATCTCCCTTTAGCCTGAGCGAAGTATTGATATTAGAGTTATCTTCCTTTAGCCTGAGCGAAGTATTGATATTAAAGTAATCTCCCTTTAGTCTGAGCGAAATATTGATATTGGAGTTATCTCCCTTTAGTCTGAGCGAAGTATTGATATTAGAGTTATCTCCCTTTAGCCTGAGCGAAGTATTGATATTGAAGTTATCTTCCTTTAGTCTGAGCGAAGTATTGATATTGGAGTTATCTTCCTTTAGTCTGAGCGAAGTATTGATATTAGAGTTATCTCCCTTTAGTCTGAGCGAAGTATTGATATTAGAGTTATCTTCCTTTAGTCTGAGCGAAGTATTGATATTAGACTTATCTCCCTTTAGCCTGAGCGAAGTATTGATATTAGAGTTATCTCCCTTTAGTCTGAGCGAAGTATTGATATTGGAGTTATCTCCCTTTAGTCTGAGCGAAGTATTGATATTGGAGTTATCTTCCTTTAGTCTGAGCGAAGTATGGATATTAGAGTTATCTCCCTTTAGTCTGAGCGAAGTATTGATATTAGAGTTATCTTCCTTTAGTCTGAGCGAAGTATTGATATTAGAGTTATCTTCCTTTAGTCTGAGCGAAGTATTGATATTGGAGTTATCTCCCTTTAGTCTGAGCGTAGTATTGATATTAGAGTTATCTTCCTTTAGTCTGAGCGAAGTATTGATATTAGAGTTATCTTTCTTTAGTCTGAGCGAAGTATTGATATTAGAGTTATCTTCCTTTAGCCTGAGCGAAGTATTGATATTGGAGTTATCTCCCTTTAGCCTGAGCCAAGTATTGATATTGAAGTTATCTCCCTTTAGTCTGAGCGAAGTATTGATATTGGAGTTATCTGCCTTTAGTCTGAGCGAAGTATTGATATTAGAGTTATCTTCCTTTAGTCTGAGCGAAGTATTGATATTAGAGTTATCTTCCTTTAGCCTGAGCGAAGTATTGATATTAAAGTAATCTCCCTTTAGTCTGAGCGAAATATGGATATTGGAGTTATCTCCCTTTAGTCTGAGCGAAGTATTGATATTAGAGTTATCTCCCTTTAGTCTGAGCGAAGTATTGATATTGGAGTTATCTTCCTTTAGTCTGAGCGAAGTATTGATATTAGAGTTATCTCCCTTTAGTCTGAGCGAAGTATTGATATTAGAGTTATCTCCCTTTAGTCTGAGCGAAGTATTGATATTAGACTTATCTCCCTTTAGCCTGAGCGAAGTATTGATATTAGAGTTATCTCCCTTTAGTCTGAGCGAAGTATTGATATTGGAGTTATCTCCCTTTAGTCTGAGCGAAGTATTGATATTGGAGTTATCTTCCTTTAGTCTGAGCGAAGTATGGATATTAGAGTTATCTCCCTTTAGTCTGAGCGAAGTATTGATATTAGAGTTATCTTCCTTTAGTCTGAGCGAAGTATTGATATTAGAGTTATCTTCCTTTAGTCTGAGCGAAGTATTGATATTGGAGTTATCTCCCTTTAGTCTGAGCGTAGTATTGATATTAGAGTTATCTTCCTTTAGTCTGAGCGAAGTATTGATATTAGAGTTATCTTTCTTTAGTCTGAGCGAAGTATTGATATTAGAGTTATCTTCCTTTAGCCTGAGCGAAGTATTGATATTGGAGTTATCTCCCTTTAGCCTGAGCCAAGTATTGATATTGAAGTTATCTCCCTTTAGTCTGAGCGAAGTATTGATATTGGAGTTATCTCCCTTTAGTCTGAGCGAAGTATTGATATTGGAGTTATCTCCCTTTAGTCTGAGCGAAGTATTGATATTAGAGTTATCTTCCTTCAGTCTGAGCGAAGTATTGATATTAGAATTATCTCCCTTTAGTCTGAGCGAAGTATTGATATTGGAGTTATCTCCCTTTAGTCTGAGCGAAGTATTGATATTAGAGTTATCTTCCTTCAGTCTGAGCGAAGTATTGATATTAGAGTTATCTCCCTTTAGTCTGAGCGAAGTATTGAGATTAGAGTTATCTCCCTTTAGTCTTAGCGAAGTATTGATATTTGAGTTATCTCCCTTTAGTCTGAGCGAAGTATTGATATTGGAGTTATCTCCCTTTAGTCTGAGCGAAGTATTGATATTGGAGTTATCTCCCTTTAGCCTGAGCCAAGTATTGATATTAGAGTTATCTCCCTTTAGTCTGAGCGAAGTATTGATATTGGAGTTATCTCCCTTTAGTCTGAGCGAAGTATTGATATTGGAGTTATCTCCCTTTAGCCTGAGCGAAGTATTGATATTAGAGTTATCTCCCTTTAGTCTGAGCGAAGTATTGATATTAGAGTTATCTCCCTTTAGTCTGAGCGAAGTATAGATATTAGAGTTATCTTCCTTCAGTCTGAGCGAAGTATTGATATTAGAATTATCTCCCTTTAGTCTGAGCGAAGTATTGATATTGGAGTTATCTCCCTTTAGTCTGAGCGAAGTATTGATATTAGAGTTATCTTCCTTCACTCTGAGCGAAGTATTGATATTAGAATTATCTCCCTTTAGTCTGAGCGAAGTATTGATATTGGAGTTATCTCCCTTTAGTCTGAGCGAAGTATTGATATTGGAGTTATCTCCCTTTAGTCTGAGCGAAGTATTGATATTAGAGTTATCTTCCTTCAGTGTGAGCGAAGTATTGATATTAGAATTATCTCCCTTTAGTCTGAGCGAAGTATTGATATTGGAGTTATCTCCCTTTAGTCTGAGCGAAGTATTGATATTGGAGTTATCTCCCTTTAGTCTGAGCGAAGTATTGATATTGGAGTTATCTTCCTTTAGTCTGAGCGAAGTATGGATATTAGAGTTATCTGCCTTTAGTCTGAGCGAAGTATTGATATTAGAGTTATCTTCCTTTAGTCTGAGCGAAGTATTGATATTAGAGTTATCTTCCTTTAGTCTGAGCGAAGTATTGATATTGGAGTTATCTCCCTTTAGTCTGAGCGTAGTATTGATATTAGAGTTATCTTCCTTTAGTCTGAGCGAAGTATTGATATTAGAGTTATATTCCTTTAGTCTGAGCGAAGTATTGATATTAGAGTTATCTTCCTTTAGCCTGAGCGAAGTATTGATATTGGAGTTATCTCCCTTTAGCCTGAGCCAAGTATTGATATTGAAGTTATCTCCCTTTGGTCTGAGCGAAGTATTGATATTGGAGTTATCTCCCTTTAGTCTGAGCGAAGTATTGATATTGGAGTTATCTCCCTTTAGTCTGAGCGAAGTATTGATATTAGAGTTATCTTCCTTCAGTCTGAGCGAAGTATTGATATTAGAATTATCTCCCTTTAGTCTGAGCGAAGTATTGATATTGGAGTTATCTCCCTTTAGTCTGAGCGAAGTATTGATATTAGAGTTATCTTCCTTCAGTCTGAGCGAAGTATTGATATTAGAGTTATCTCCCTTTAGTCTGAGCGAAGTATTGAGATTAGAGTTATCTCCCTTTAGTCTTAGCGAAGTATTGATATTTGAGTTATCTCCCTTTAGTCTGAGCGAAGTATTGATATTGGAGTTATCTCCCTTTAGTCTGAGCGAAGTATTGATATTGGAGTTATCTCCCTTTAGCCTGAGCCAAGTATTGATATTAGAGTTATCTCCCTTTAGTCTGAGCGAAGTATTGATATTGGAGTTATCTCCCTTTAGTCTGAGCGAAGTATTGATATTGGACTTATCTTCCTTCAGTCTGAGCGAAGTATTGATATTAGAGTTATCTCCCTTTAGTCTGAGCGAAGTATTGATATTAGAGTTATCTCCCTTTAGTCTGAGCGAAGTATAGATATTAGAGTTATCTTCCTTCAGTCTGAGCGAAGTATTGATATTAGAATTATCTCCCTTTAGTCTGAGCGAAGTATTGATATTGGAGTTATCTCCCTTTAGTCTGAGCGAAGTATTGATATTAGAGTTATCTTCCTTCACTCTGAGCGAAGTATTGATATTAGAATTATCACCCTTTAGTCTGAGCGAAGTATTGATATTGGAGTTATCTCCCTTTAGTCTGAGCGAAGTATTGATATTGGAGTTATCTCCCTTTAGCCTGAGCCAAGTATTGATATTGGAGTTATCTCCCTTTAGTCTGAGCGAAGTATTGATATTGGAGTTATCTCCCTTTAGTCTGAGCGAAGTATTGATATTGGAGTTATCTCCCTTTAGTCTGAGCGAAGTATTGATATTAGAGTTATCTTCCTTCAGTCTGAGCGAAGTATTGATATTAGAATTATCTCCCTTTAGTCTGAGCGAAGTATTGATATTGGAGTTATCTCCCTTTAGTCTGAGCGAAGTATTGATATTGGAGTTATCACCCTTTACTCTGAGCGAAGTATTGATATTAGAGTTATCTTCCTTCAGTCTGAGCGAAGTATTGATATTAGAGTTATCTCCCTTTAGTCTGAGCGAAGTATTGATATTGGAGTTATCTCCGTTTAGTCGGAGCGAAGTATTGATATTAGAGTTATCTTCCTTTAGTCTGAGCGAAGTATTGATATTAGAGTTATCTCCCTTTAGTCTGAGCGAAGTATTGATATTAGAGTTATCTTCCTTTAGTCTGAGCGAAGTATTGATATTAGAGTTATCTTCCTTTAGTCTGAGCGAAGTATTGATATTGGAGTTATCTCCCTTTAGTCTGAGCGAAGTATTGATATTAGAGTTATCTTCCTTATGTCAGAGCGAAGTATTGATATTAGAGTTATATTCCTTTAGTCTGAGCGAAGTATTGATATTGGAGTTATCTCCCTTTAGTCTGAGCGAAGTATTGATATTAGAGTTATCTTCCTTTAGTCTGAGCGAAGTATTGATATTAGAGTTATCTTCCTTTAGTCTGAGCGAAGTATTGATATTAGAGTTATCTTCCTTTAGCCTGAGCGAAGTATTGATATAAGAGTTATCTTCCTTTAGCCTGAGCGAAGTATTGATATTAAAGTTTTCTTCCTTTAGTCTGAGCGAAGTATTGATATTAGAGTTCTCTTCCTTTAGTCTGAGCGAAGTATTGATATTGGAGTTATCTTCCTTTAGTCTGAGCAAAGTATTGATATTAGAGTTATCTACCTTTAGCCTGAGCGAAGTATTGATATTAGAGTTATCTTCCTTCAGTCTGAGCGAAGTATTGATATTAGAATTATCTCCCTTTAGTCTGAGCGAAGTATTGATATTAGAGTTATCTTCCTTTAGTCTGAGCGAAGTATTGATATTAGAGTAATCTTCCTTTAGTCTGAGCGAAGTATTGATATTGGAGTTATCTCCCTTTAGTCTGAGCGAAGTATTGATATTAGAGTTATCATCCTTTAGTCTGAGCGAAGTATTGATATTAGAGTTATCTTCCTTTAGTCTGAGCGAAGTATTGATATTGGAGTTATCTCCCTTTAGTCTGAGCGAAGTATTGATATTAGAGTTATCTTCCTTTAGTCTGAGCGAAGTATTGATATTAGAGTTATCTTTCTTTAGTCTGAGCGTAGTATTGATATTGGAGTTATCTCCCTTTAGTCTGAGCGAAGTATTGATATTAGAGTTATCTTCCTTTAGTCTGAGCGAAGTATTGATAATTGAGTTATCTCCCTTTAGTCTGAGCGAAGTATTGATATTGGAGTTATCTCCCTTTAGTCTGAGCGAAGTATTGATATTGGAGTTATCTTCCTTTAGCCTGAGCGAAGTATTGATATTAGAGTTATCTTCCTTTAGTCTAAGCGAAGTATTGATATTAGAGTTATCTTCCTTTTTATCTGAGCGAAGTATTGATATTAGAGTTATCTTCCTTTAGTCTGAGCGAAGTATTGATATTGGAGTTATCTCCCTTTAGTCTGAGCGAAGTATTGATATTAGAGTTATCTTCCTTTAGTCTGAGCGAAGTATTGATATTGGAGTTATCTTCTTTTAGTCTGAGCGAAGTATTGATATTGGAGTTATCTCCATTTAGTCTGAGCGAAGTATTGATATTGGAGTTATCTTCCTTTAGCCTGAGCGAAGTATTGATATTGGAGTTATCTTCCTTTAGTCTGAGCGAAGTATTGATATTGGAGTTATCTCCCTTTAGTCTGAGCGAAGTATAGATATTGGAGTTATCTCCCTTTAGTCTGAGCGAAGTATTGATATTGGAGTTATCTTCCTTTAGCCAGAGCGAAGTATTGATATTGGAGTTATCTTCCTTTAGTCTGAGCGAAGTATTGATATTAGAGTTATCTCCCTTTAGCTAGAGCGAAGTATTGATATTGGAGTTATCTTCCTTTAGTCTGAGCGAAGTATTGATATTAGAGTTATCTCCCTTTAGTCTGAGCGAAGTATTGATATTGGAGTTATCTTCCTTTAGCCAGAGCGAAGTATTGATATTGGAGTTATCTTCCTTTAGTCTGAGCGAAGTATTGATATTAGAGTTATCTCCCTTTAGCTAGAGCGAAGTATTGATATTGGAGTTATCTTCCTTTAGTCTGAGCGAAGTATTGATATTAGAGTTATCTCCATTTAGTCTGAGCGAAGTATTGATATTGGAGTTATCTTCTTTTAGCCTGAGCGAAGTATTGATATTGGAGTTATCTCCCTTTAGTCTGAGCGAAGTATTGATATTGGAGTTATCTTCCTTTAGCCTGAGCGAAGTATTGATATTAGAGTTATCTTCCTTTAGTCTAAGCGAAGTATTGATATTGGAGTTTTCTCCCTTTAGTCTGAGCGAAGTATTGATATTGGAGTTATCTCCCTTTAGTCTGAGCGAAGTATTGATATTGGAGTTATCTTCCTTTAGTCTGAGCGAAGTATTGATATTGGAGTTATCTCCCTTTAGTCTGAGCGAAGTATTGATATTAGAGTTTTCTCCCTTTATTCTGAGCGAAGTATTGATATTGGAGTTATCTCCCTTTAGTCTGAGCGAAGTATTGATATTAGAGTTATCTTCCTTTAGTCTGAGCGAAGTATTGATATTAGAGTTATCTTCCTTTAGTCTGAGCGAAGTATTGATATTGGAGTTATCTCCCTTTAGTCTGAGCGAAGTATTGATATTAGAGTTAACTTCCTGTAGTCTGAGCGAAGTATTGATATTGGAGTTATCTCCCTTTAGCCTGAGCGAAGTATTGATATTAGATGTATCTTCCTTTAGTCTGAGCGAAGTATTGATATTAGAGTTATCTCCCTTTAGCTAGAGCGAAGTATTGATATTAGAGTTATCTTCCTTTAGTCTGAGCGAAGTATTGATATTTGAGTTATCTCCCTTTAGCTAGAGCGAAGTATTGATATTAGAGTTATCTCCCTTTAGTCTGAGCGAAGTATTGATATTGGAGTTATCTCCCTTTAGCCTGAGCGAAGTATTGATATTAGATGTATCTTGCTTTAGCCTGAGACAAGTATTGATATTGGAGTTATCTTCTTTTAGCCTGAGCGAAGTATTGATATTAGAGTTATATTCCTTTAGCCTGAGCAGAGTATTGATATTAGAGGTATCTCCCTTTAGTCTGAGCGAAGTATTGATATTAGAGTTATCTTCCTTTAGTCTGAGCGAAGTATTGATATTAGAGTTATCTCCCTTTAGCCTTAGCGAAGTATTGATATTAGAGTTATCTCCCTTTAGCCTGAGCGAAGTATTGATATTAGAGTTATCTCCCTTTAGCCTTAGCGAAGTATTGATATTGGAGTTATCTTCCTTTAGCCTGAGCGAAGTATTGATATTAGAGTTATCTCCCTTTAGCCTGAGCGAAGTATTGATATTAGAGTTATCTTCCTTTAGTCGGAGCGAAGTATTGATATTAGAGTTATCTCCCTTTAGTCTGAGCGAAGTATTGATATTAGAGTTATCTTCCTTTAGCCTTAGCGAAGTATTGATATTGGAGTTATCTTCCTTTAGTCTGAGCGAAGTATTGATATTAGAGTTATCTTCCTTTAGTCTGAGCGAAGTATTGATATTAGAGTTATCTCCCTTTAGCCTTAGCGAAGTATTGATATTGGAGTTATCTTCCTTTAGTCTGAGCGAAGTATTGATATTAGAGTTATCTTCCTTTACCCTTAGCGAAGTATTGATATTAGAGTTATCTTCCTTTAGCCTGAGCGAAGTATTGATATTAGAGTTATCTCCCTTTAGTCTGAGCGAAGTATTGATATTAGAGTCATCTTCCTTTAGTCTGAGCGAAGTATTGATATTAGAGTTATCTTCCTTAAGTCTGAGCGAAGTATTGATATTAGAGTTATCTTCCTTTAGTCTGAGCGAAGTATTGATATTAGAGTTATCTTCCTTTAGTCTGAGCGAAGTATTGATATTAGAGTTATCTTCCTTTAGCCTGAGCGAAGTATTGATATTAGAGTTATCTTCCTTTAGTCTGAGCGAAGTATTGATATTGGAGTTATCTTCCTTTAGTCTGAGCGAAGTATTGATATTGGAGTAATCTCCCTTTAGTCTGAGCGAAGTATTGATATTAGAGTTATCTTCTTTTAGTCTGAGCGAAGTATTGATATTAGAGTTATCTTCCTTTAGTCTGAGCGAAGTATTGATATTGGAGTTATCTCCCTTTAGTCTGAGCGAAGTATTGATATTGGAGTTATCTCCCTTTAGTCTGAGCGAAGTATTGATATTGGAGTTATCTCCATTTAGTCTGAGCGAAGTATTGATATTAGAGTTATCTTCCTTTAGTCTGAGCGAAGTATTGATATTGGAGTTATCTCCCTTTAGTCTGAGCGAAGTATTGATATTGGAGTTATCTTCCTTTAGCCTGAGCGAAGTATTGATATTAGAGTTATCTCCCTTTAGTCTGAGCGAAGTATTGATATTGGAGTTATCTCCCTTTAGTCTGAGCGAAGTATTGATATTGGAGTTATCTCCCTTTAGCCTGAGCGAAGTATTGATATTAGAGTTATCTTCCTTTAGTCGTAGCGAAGTATTGATATTAGAGTTATCTCCCTTTAGCCTGAGCGAAGTATTGATATTAGAGTTATCTTCCTTTAGTCTGAGCGAAGTATTGATATTAGAGTTATCTCCCTTTAGCCTGAGCGAAGTATTGATATTAAAGCTATCTTCCTTTAGCGTGAGCGAGTATTGATATTAGAGTTATCTCCCTTTAGTCTGCGCGAAGTATTGAGATTAGAGCTATCTTTCTTTTAGAATGTTTGAAATAATGCCGGACCAATTGAGTGACAGAAGCTGATGATGGACCCGTCTAAAAATAAAACTGACTTCTACCGAAACAGGTCGTTAACTCCGATCGGGCCTTAATCACCATAAACAAAATAGTTTATGGTAAATTGGACAGATTCAATCGGCAACGACGATTCGATGGGTCGACGTCTAGACAGTTTAAGGTTAGGGTAAGGGTTAGACCCGTTAGAGGATGGTGGTTGGGAATCTTTCCCTCTCTCTCTCGCTCTCTCTCTCTCTCTCTCTCTCTCTCTCTCTCTCTCTCTCTATATATATATATATATATATATATATATATATATATATATTATAATATAAAATGAAGTAATAAAATAAGGTGTCAATCAAATTTTATTAGAATTCAAAGTTCATGCAAAGCATCCTTAAGTCCTTAGCGACTGGATAACTTTGCCGGCCCCTTCAATTTCACATATTTGGACTGCTGTTTGTATCTTGGAGTAATGTCCTTCCTGATTATGCTTCTCAACTTGTATGACCTGGATGGACTGTATGGATTCAACAAAAGTATGTTTTTGGATTGATATGTTTGATGTTATGTATTTTTATATATTTGTGTATATAATTTTATATATTTTCAAAGCGTAATTTTATTGCCTGTAGTAGTATAACTGCGGTAATGGTCCTCTGAAGAGAAGAATTATCTTTGAAAACTCATGAGCTAAGGACTTAAGGATGCTTTGCATGAACTTTGAATTCTAATAAAATTTGATTGACACCTTATTTTATTACTTCATTTTATATTATAATATTAATGCTCTATCCAGTATATTGAGCTTCAGTTTTTTATCCGGATGTTTCACTAATTATAAGATATTAGTTGACGCTTATATCTTTTGTTGGATTGCTTCATATATATATATATATATATATATATATATATATATATATATATATATATATATATATATATATATATATTTATATAAAGTGGTGTACTAAAAGTGAACTTTAAGGAAAGGTAAAACCTATTGTGAAGAGTATACAGCTCAATATCCAGGATAGAGCAGGTAGATATGCAGAAGAATGGAAAGGAATTAGAGAAGCAAAAGCCAAATCAAATTTCAATTCAATTGCTCAGAGCAAGGTATATTCCGCAAAAAGGCAATTTATTCAAGTTAAATTTTCCTTAAGCCAGGCTTTTCAAAGATCAAAATCTTATCATCAGAGGAAGTCGCTGGGATAGATAAGTTGGCAAAGGCCAAGATTTAAAATTTGAAAAAATAAAATAAAAGTTGTAGGGAAAGAAACACAGGGCAAAACTCTGCCCGAATGCAAGCCAATGTCCGATTGTTAAAAAGTCCGTTGTCGAAAAGTCCAACGGAGAGAATGATATGT
>OY744553.1:2567485-2584985 GCA_963556195.1 Sepiola atlantica
ACCGAAAGTCCTAGACTCGAGTTTCGCCATCCTTTGGGCTCATCAGTAGAACACATCCGAACTCAGGATTCGAAACCCGAGTGACTTGCATGCCAAGCGAGTACTCTGCCACTGACTACACCCCTTGTTGAGAATAGTAAGTACATTCAGCAGTCGGCTTTCGCAGCGGTTTGTTTAATCTGTGTAAATTAATAGACATTCTGTTTTGTAGTAGTTTTTCTTTTAGTTAGGCATATACACATAAATATATTACCTACTAGACACCATTCTCGAGTGTATTCGGTCTCTGCGTACAAGGGTGTGTCAGGACAACCTGACATGAGGATAATTCACCCTACAAATGAATCCTGACCAAATATTCAAAATAACATAGTATTGGAAGCCCAAATAAGATCCCTCTCGACACAGCTATACGAAGAATGGTGCACCTTCTCCAAGTAATGTTACCTAAAGCAACAACACTGAGCTTGATACTCCACCAAACCAGATGAATTCTTGTCCTAGAATTCAGTAAGACCAAAAGACCACAAGAAAGATATACTATAACATTGTAAACTGGTCAATTGGTGAGAGGAAAATTAATGTTCTTCACTTCTTTACTAACTCAACGGTTGACAAGTAAAATAGAAAATTTAATGGAATATTCGAATATATATGTATCTCATATAGAAATCAAGTGTTAGCCCCAGGAAGGGGCCCTTTGATTGCTGAGAACTTCGACTGAAGTAAAATGAAACAAATTATATATATATATATATATATATATATATATATATATATATATATATATATATATATATATATGAGAGAGAGAGTGACTCGGGTTTCGAATCCTGAGTTCGAATGTGTTCTACTGATGAGCCCAAAGGAGGGTGAAACTCGAGTCTAGGACTTCCGGTTTGTTTCTTTCATGGGTTGTGGGCGGCTTGAAGCACTGCTAGTCAACAAGTAAATATGAAGCAAGGCAAAGTTGAAAAACTGGAAAGTGGAATAAGAATGAACAAAAATAAATGACAAGAGACTTAACATAAATATTAAATATTTAATATAAAATAATAATAATAATAATAAAAATTAAAAAGCAAATAATAATAATATAAAAAGAATAACAACAAAATAAATTAAATCTAAATATTATTATTTAACATTAACTAAATCAATTAATCTTAGTAATCTATTACATATCTCAACTACTGCATATCTTAACTATTGCATTTTCTGCGGGACTTGTCTTTCTTTCTGCGGATCTCATGTTCATATTTTTTTGAATAGCAGCGTCCTCTTGGCTCTCTTCAACTGACACAGCCAGTCCGACTTTTGTTTTCGTTTTGAAAAAGAGAGGTTGTTACTCTCGAAATGATTAATGTCTCTACCATTCCGGACCTTTAAATATTTAACAGTAAGCCAACCAATTTTACAATTTACTGTCTTTATATTTAAATTTTGAAATATAAATCAATTGATCTGAGATTTACCGTCTCTTGTCATTTATTTTTATTTTTGTTTATTCCACCTTCCGGTTTTTCAACATTTCATTGCTTCTGCCTCGGAATTCTCACCTTAATATTTACGCACCCACACACACACCCACACACACACACACATATATATATATATATATATATATATATATATATATATATATATATGATAATTTTATTTACACAGACATGTACAAAATCTGCGACACTGGCATGTCGATGTTATCGATCAACAGTTACTATAAACTGAGATCTCATCAGGAAGAGTTAGAATCCGATCTTAACCTCAGATCATATTTGGAGAGAACCCGGTTAAAATTCTCTGGATTACCACCCTGTGGATATTTTTCACCTGAATTATTACCAATGTTATATATATATATATATATATATATATATATATATATATATATATATATATATGCAAACTTCGATCAAGACTGACAGACAGGTCCCACCTGCTTATAGACGATTAATCAAAGGCTTGTTAAAAATAAATCGGATGATGATAATTATGATAGTTTTTTTTGACTTCCAAACTAACCTATAAGCCCTCTTCATAAAAACTAAACATCCCACAATCAATAATGTGAATTACGAAACTAGTCACAACATTTTAAAGTGTCTAGCAAAGTAATAAACGTTACCAAATTCTTAGCCATTAAGTAATTATATGTTTGAATCTTGAACGAGCTCAGAACGTAATCAAATTCTTAACGGTGAAGCAATCAACATTTTTAATCTTGCACGCTTTTAGAACGTAATCACGCTCTCATGTAACATCTCACTATTATAGACGCCCCATTTTAAGTTGTAAATTACTGGCCGTTATAATAAATAACATTTTTTTTACAATTTACTGTCTTTATATTTAAATTTTGAAATATTAAATGAATTGATCTGAGATTTACCGTCTCTTATTTTTGTTCATTCTTCCGGTTTTCAACATTGCATTGCTCGTGCCTCAAAATTCTCACCTTCAGATTTACTTGTTTACTAGCTATGCTTCAAGCAAACTACCATTTCCTTATATATATAAATATATATATATATATATATATATATATATATATATATATACTATTTGACGTCCCTAAATTCAGGCTGGGCTCTGTAGTGAGTAGCAATATTTATCACTTTATTCTTACGTTCTCTCTTTCGTTTTTTCTCATTGCATATTCATATATTGTTTCCTCTTCTATTCATGCTTTTTAAATATACAATTTGTGTTTGGCTCTCACCCTTTTGCGATCGAGCACTTTTTGATTTCCTTTCAACATAACCTGACGTCCTATATATATATATATATATATATATATATATATATTGGGGGGGCAGCTTATGATATATATATATATATATATATATATATATATATATATATATATATATATATATATATATATATATATATATTTATTTATTTATTTTGGCACAGAAAATTAGGACAACATTCGTACCGTCGGTTTCAAGCACAGACGGACTTAGCCATCCGGCTCTCTTCAGCTTCTGTTGTCATCTCAACATTCCGGACCTTTAAATATTTAACAGTAAGCCCACCAATTTTACGCTTTACTGTCTTTATATTTAAATGTTGTAATATAAATGAGTTGGCTCCTGATTTACCGTCTCTGGTCATTTAATTTTGTTCGATTCTTATTCTACCTTTACGTTCTCAACATTGCATTGCTCCTGCCTCGGAATTCCCACCTTCATATTTACTAATATATATATATATATATATATATATATATATATATATATATATATATATATATATATATATGTATATATTGTTGATGGTTATATTCCATTTTGCTATATAATATATTGCGTTTCATTACGAGACTTTGCGAGATTTTGCGTTAACTGTATGTAATAAACATTCATGGATGCCATGTTGGATTTCTTTCTTTCACTTGCAGCGAACAGGACGTTTCGCAAGTAAGCCCCCTTCATGTTCATGTTCCCTACAATACGTCCATAGATAAAAATAAACAATAACAAATATATAAATATATATGAACTTTTAATATATATATGTATATAGATTCAATCCACACTATATACTTATAAATATATTTGTATATCTGAATATATATCTTCATGCAGACGTTCGCTGATGCATTTATACATATTGATGGGAAATTATTGAAATTTGATTGAATGAATAAAAGTTTCCCACATTATATATATCTTATGCATGTTTGGTTAAACAGTAGCGACACACTCTGTTTATTTTTTGATTCGTTTTTTCAAGTTTTATTCAAGTAAATAAACCTAGTATCAACCATGCTCGTTATGAGGGTGGGGGGCGAAGGTATGTTGAAGTGTTGTTAAAATGGTATATAAATGTTTTTAAAAAGTCTTCTTTAATAAATTCACCAATCTTTTATTTTGCATACTCATTCATCCGCCTGAAGATGACCGATGTCGGTTGAAAACGTTCGCGAAAATATGGCGATTTTTTACACAACATGGATGACAATACCAAATCGGTCGAGCGACGAATCGAAAAAACGAATCAAAAAATAAATAAACAGAAGCTGTCGCTACTGTTTAACCAAACATGCATGAGAGAAGGAATGCTGCCTAATTACACAAATATATATATATATATATATATATATATATATATATATATATATATATATATATATATATATATATATATATGTATGTGTGTGTGTGTAAGAGAGACAGAGAGATTCTGGAGATTTTTGAATCCAACGACTTATTTTCCATTCCGAGAACCTGGTCGTCTCAGATTTGGAAGAAGAGCTTATGCTAATCTGACTACGATTGAATTTGCGTTTTAAATCTGGCAGGTCAGATTATGAAAGGGGACAAGTATAATCTGTTACAAATTCCACGTCGGAGGCAGATCTGTAAGTGATAGCTGGCTCTCCGGTAGTAGAGCTGGGAATTTTGACGCATGGGGCTGGCATGGCTTGATACACTGACATTGCTGACCACAGCAATATATATATATATATATATATATATATATATATATATATATATATATATATATATATATATATATATATATATATATATATATATAACTTCTTTGTAATATAGCAGGAAAAATCCCAGCAGAGTGCTCGATTAATTAAGAATTAAAGTTAAAAAATTAAAAATTAAGAGCGTAATATTTATTTATTTTGGTACAGAAAAATTAGTACAACATTCGTACCGTCGGTTTCAAACACGTAAGGACTTAGCCATCCGTCTCTCTTCAGCTTCTGTTGATGACAAATAAGTGTTAAAATTATTTGTTTAGTCGCTATTCAGCGGTGGCCCAGTGGTTTTAGATGTCGGAATTTGAGTTCTAAAATACTCGGAATCCGGGGTTTCAAATCGCATGACCAGTAGTGAATAGCCATATCTCTATCCTGATGAGTCCCGATTATAAAGGACGAAACGTATACGTACATAGATATTATACGAAACAAATATATTGGGAGTTATCTGGTCCTGTGCAGTTCTAGGAGGTGGCCCCTCCCAGGCTTCGCCTCCCCTCTTTGGGGAGGAGTAAGTTTATTGCTTACTGTGTGAGGCGCCCTACCGGGAATGCCGACGGAGCTGCCCAGGCAATTTTTAAATGACCAGAGTGCTCACCTCTCGAGCGCTGGCTTATCTAATCCCACTTTCCCGACCTTGTGTCACATCTTACCTTGTGGGGGGTAGATAAATATAACAAATATTATATATATATATATATATATATATATATATATATATATATATATATATATATATCCGGGTGTACGGATCCATCTATACATGTTATAGTAGCAATCACGCCCTTCGTGCCATGAGAATACCTACCACAGAATCCTCTAAACCTTTTTTGTAAATTCATAAAATGTATTAAATGATAATGTTTAACTTCCCACTCAATCCTAGGGGAGTTTGAATTACCTACCGGGGAGTTTGAATTACCTACTAGACACTATCCTCAAGTGTCTTCGGTCTCTCTGAACAAGGGTTTGACATGAGCATACTTACTCCTACAAGTAAACCCTGACCAAATATTCAAAACACCATAGTATTCGAAGCCCAAATAAGATCCCCTTGCATTAGCTCATACGAGGAATAGTGCACCTTCTATAAGTAATGTTACTTCAAGTCACAACACTTAGCTGGATACTCCACCAGACCAGATGAATTCTGGTCCTAGAATCCGGTAAGACCAAGAGACCAAAAGAAATATAAACTATAACATATTTAACTGGTCAATTGGCACTTCTGTCGTATATATGAAGCGGCAGAGGAAAATTAAAATTAATGTTCTTAACTTCTTTACTAACTCAACGTTTGAGAGATAAAAAGAGACATTTAATAGAATATTCGAATATCTATGTATCTCATATAGGGATCAAGTGTTAGCCCCAGTTAGAAGCTCCTTGATTTATGAGAACTTCAACTGAAGTAAAATGAAACACCAAATCAATTTCAGCCAGACAGAAACGTCCAAATCCCGAAGCAATTTATTCGCAAAAAGGTTTCAATTTATTATCAAAAAACTTCGTTATTTCTTGATACTAAAACATTCTCGAAGAGGCATTCTCAAAGAGTCATTCTCAAAGAGTCATTCGCAAAGAGCCATTCTCAAAGAGCCTATTAATCTTTAATCAGATTTGTTCGTTAACATCATTGAAAGCAAACGCTCCAATCATTCAACGATAATTTCCCTCACCGGAGCTCGCGTGAAATCTTACCCTACAGAAGTTGTTTGAAATTGTGTTATATGGTTTTGTTATGAGTGAAAAAAAAAGGTTAAACGTTGTATTTAATGTTCATGGATTTGCCGCGTTCAAACATAATCCAGGATATTAAAAAGTCCATTAATACAAACTTAATATCGCCTTTGGAATACTCGTAAAATTTTACTTAATAAAATGTTTGTCTGATCTTGGTATATCTTTTCAATTATATCTCCGGACAGAGGCAAGATGTGAGAAGAGAGAGAGAGAGAGAGAGAGAGAGTAAGAGAGACAAAGAGAGAGAAAGGGAGGGGAAGAGAGGGAGGGGGAAGACGTCACAACTATAATATACGTTTCATATAAATCTTTATATTTAATCCTACACCCTATACTTAAATCCAATGTATATATATGATTATTTTTATTTACACAGACATGTACAAAATCTGCGACACTGGCATGCCGATGTTATCGATCAACAGCTATTATAAACTGAGATCTCATCAGGCAGAGTTAGAATCCGATCTTACCCTTAGATCTTTCCAAATATGATCTAAGGTTAAGATCGGATTCTAACTCTGCCTGATGAGATCTCAGTTTATAATAGCTGTTGATCGGTAACATCGACATGCCAGTGTCGCAAGTTTTTTACATGTCTGTGTAAATAAAAATAATCATATATAAAAGCTCTATTTGATATTGAACACTTTTTATAAACCCGGTTGAAATTCTTTGGATTACTACCCTGTGGATGTTTTACCTGGATATATATATATATATATATATATATATATATATATATATATATATATATATATATATATATATATATATATGGGAAAACGAAAAAGGAAAACCAAAAAATGGATGTTTTTTATGTGTACATCAACGTTTCGTCTTTATTTATAAGACTTCATCAGGATAATAATATAGAGAAAAATGTCATGCAAGTACAAATACATGTATGGTTGACATATTGGGAAGAAGGAAGAAAATAATGGCTACTACTGGGTGGACGTCCGTACTTGGTGAGGAGTGAAAAATGAATGTTGATGAAAATGAGTGGGGAAGAAGTGGAAAGATGGGGGTGAGCAAGGACTACTGTGGCTGGTAGTAAGAGAAAGAGGTGGGGGATGAGCAGGAATAATGTGGATGGCAGAGAGGGAGTGGAGGAGAAGGAGGAAGGAGGTGTTTGAACAGATGGCTGCGGTCAAGACTGAAGGGGAAAAAGTAAGTTGGAATGTTTGTGTGTGGGGGTGTATGCAGAGAAAAAGAGGGTAGGTAGAGAAGGAGGGGGGCTGTGATTTTGGTGGATGGGCGAAAGTTATGGTCTTAGAGAGCGTTTTGAGAAAATGAGGGAATTTAAGAAGGGGGTATGGAAGAGTGAAGGTATGAGAGAAATAGTTGAGAGGGGGAATGGGTGAGGGGGAGAGGGAGGATTTATTGTGATAGGGTATGAAATATTTGAAATATTTTGAAAATGATAGCAATGAGTGAGGGAGTGGAGGCGTGGAGGAGGGAGGTAATTGAACGGGTGGGTATGGAATATTTGAAATATTTGGAACATCAGAAAGTTTAATTGGACTGCAGTGTTAAACATGTGAGGGAAAAAACGGAATGAGTAAGAGAAAGTAAAGATTCATGGAGAAAAATGAAGGGTGTGAGTAAGTGGGAGAGTGTCATAAAGATTAGAGATGAAAATAAATGTTATCTATGATCATTTTCCCATCACGTCGCATTACCTTCATCCTTCTCTTCCCATATATATATATATATATATATATATATATATATATATATATATATATATATATATAGATAGATAATGACCTTAGATTCGTGAAGGCTATAGTATTTTTAGCAAGAAGTATTAAGTAAGCGATATCAGTGCACTAGAGAGCAAGAATCAAGTTAAAAATATTTAAAAAATAAAACTGCCATTTTAAAGCTATTTGTACTATATTTTTTCGTCCCAGAAAGGAGCTCTTCAGATACTTTTCAAAGGCTTACACACTCAGTTACTAAAAAACAAGAATTCTCCACACCTTTTGGGGAATATATGAGGATAAGGGAGGAAATGGAAATAGGAAAGGAAGAATTCGGCCCCTCATTCCTGCTACTAGTTACTCTTTCTCATGAGTGCCGTGTACCCCTACTCCCCTTATTCTCCCCTCCCATTATGTACCTCATTGATTTGTTACGTAATCCCTCTGCTATCCTATACATATTTTACTGGTATCGTACACATGTTATAGTGGATGATGTAATCCCATGTATCATCCATCTTTATGACGTCATCCTATGTGCACAAACAAGACAACAAAGGAATAAGATCCGCAGAGTTTTAGTAATATACACGTTTGTGCTTCACCGATACCGCATGTCTTTCGGAATAACATTCATCGTTGATTTGGTGCTTCCGGTTTCGCTGGTTCATGAAAAACATCAAAGACTAGTAGGTTGATTCTTTCTTCTCGAAGAATCCTCCAATCATCCAGTGATCCTTTCATATATATATATATATATATATATATATATATATATATATATATATATATATATATATACATAGTAAGCAATGAAAATATATATGGCAATAAAGCTACACAGAGGCTCCCGTGTTTCATCCCCGGGGGAATCGTCAGGCTAAATGCATGGAGTTATTTTTGTTAGGTGTTTTTATATACATCGCTTGCTAGTTAACCAATCAAATTCTTTGTTGTTCCCTCAGCCAATCGTTGGGCTTCCCGCAAACAAAGGCTTTGTTGGTGACGCTCCTATGCCTATCCTATTTTTTGTTAACAATGGGTTTTCCTATATCCTGTTTCCTTTGTTTTGTCAATACAGTGGGCGAATTTATTTTAACACGTGGCTTCTTGTATTTCTATTTTAGGTTTTAAATTTTAACTTGCTCAGTTTTTTATTAATTTATTTATTTATTTTTATTTATTTTTTATTTTTATTTTTTATTTATTTAAAAAAATTTTTTTTTTATTTTGTTTATTATATATCATCCTAAGGTAAATTTATTTCTGTGTAAACAGCTGTTTGCTATTTCACTTCTAGAGTTTAATAGTGTTCGGGGATCTTTAAAATTTAGGATTTCATATTTTTCATTCAGGCATAATCTTCACGGGTCGTCTAAGTTTCTACATGTACTGGTCTGTCTTACTATTTTCCATTCAATTATTGGTGAATATATATGTCTGTTACTTTGGAAATTGACCATGAATTCAGAACTGAAATCAAAATGACCGATTGTACGACTTGAGCTTGAAAAATTTAGAATGGCCACAGTCAACCGCATTTTGTGTGATATAGAGTTATCGGATTGACATCCTAATATGTTATCATACCGGTGTAAGCAGAAACCCACAAAGCAATATCAAATTCACTTCAACAACAAAACGCTCAAACTAGCCATAAAAATCAGCTCCCACAAGCTGTCCAGCAAAAAAAAGGCGCTGAAACGCCAAAAAGATTGATCACGTGATTGTCTATTACTACGTCCGCCAAACCAGGGCTAAACAAAATAAAACCAGCAGCCGTCACAAAATCAGTCTCTTTTTTTCCCTCTTTTCTCCAGCCCCACGCTTTTAGGCGAAAGGCTAGAGGTGGTTCCATGCGCGTCGGCTGACTACTAAACACACACCCACATTCACACACTTCGACGTACTAACCCTAACCCTCACATGGCTACACGCACACACATACAAACATGGTCGCACACACGTGCTTACTACCATTCTCGGAACTGACTTTCAACGAACATTTCAAGCTAACATTTTACCATGTAAGATTTGTACATATATAAATATTTTGTGTTACCTTTGAACTACGTTTTATTCTTCCTTCACCATATGCATGCTTTATCTTTTAATCAACTTTTATTCATTGTTTTCCAGTGTTCATCCGTTTTCTTTTTTTGCTTATAAACATCTTTAATAACTAAATAGTCCCTACATAGTCCCACGCAGTGGCCTTTTGGCTAAGATCAAAGTGTAGTATCTGTTCCGATGGATACTGCACCTCATAGACTGGTATTGTCTTGTCCTTCGGGGCTTGATTTACGCCGGTCAATGGGTCTGTCCTGTGCAGTTCTAGGAGGTCCACCCTCACAGGCTTCGCCTCCCCTCTTTGGGGAGGAGTAAGTTTATTGCTTACTGCCTGAGGCGCCCCTACCGGGGAATGCCGACGGGGCTGGCCAGGCAATTTTTAAACCCCACTTTCCCGACCCGACCTTGGGTCACATCTTACTTGTGGGAGTAAGATAAAAACTGGCCTTGTGCCTAACTCCTGGAGAGGAGTAAATAAATACATAGTCCCACGCAGTTCTTATTGGTACTCTTATAGGGAAGGCACCTCGAAAGTTGACGAGGCGAAAACGAGGCGAAAACGAGACGAAAACTGTAAAACGCTAAATTGAAGACTGGCAGACGATAATAAAAAAAAAACATAGATAAACAACTGTTATGTATTAGATGTTTATTTAATTATTTATTTTTTTGGAAAACATTGTTAATGAAATGTTTTTTTAAATATATAAGATAATTTTCTGTGATATTTTAAGGAAACGTTTCTGTTTATTTACTTTTTTCAATGTTATTTAAAAAAAATTTCAATGTTTTTTGTTACATTTTTTGTCAATGTGCAAAAAGCACATTGACAAGAAATGTAACAAAAAACATTGACAATTAAAAAAAAGAACATTGAAAAAAGTAAAGAAACACCGAAGCAATTGTTTCTAAGCAATTTGTTTTTCTTAACGAACGAACTGTTTTACAGCAAATAGTTTATTTTTTCCAATTATTTTTCTATGTTTTTTTTTCTTTTATGACAGTTTCTGGGTTAGTGTTAAGGGCAAGGGTTAGGGTTAGGGTTAGGGTTGCTGCTGGTCCACAAGTTTTCTTGTGTACTGGTTCTGTTTGTCCTTCGGGAGATTCAACGAGCTGACAGCGATGACAGACATTCATTTTTGAACGCGATTAATTTCTTCCAAAAGTTATCGGCTGCTTGCTGTAGCCGAATTGTCTAATGCCTGCCGCAAACCTGATTGGTTAATAGTTTCGTCAGTTTTCGGGCGTTTCCGAGACATGCCCGAGCGTTGACGACGCGAAGTTACGCGAAGTTACGGAAACATGGTGCGTCATCAATAAGAGTACCAACAAATATTTTTAAAGATTACCTTCTTATTATATTTATATCAAGGTGACTTTATATTACAACTAAGATGGGTAATTAAGCAGATACACCTATCATATCTGTTTTTCTCAGAAAAAATAGTCAATAGAAGAAAAATAAATAAATAATAAAAACTAGGAAAGATTCATTTAGAGTTGCTATTATTGGGTAGCGTCGGAAAACTTTCTCAGGAATATCCGAAGCCGAAGTAACTCTATTTGAATCATATGTGAAACATTGGTACGCAGTGGGATACTCCAATTAAATGGAACCTACACATAGAAGCTTCCCCGTCATACTAAAGAACAATATATACAGAACAATATATACACGTACGTTTTTATATTCTTAATAGTTTTCGAGATATTCAATGTCAAAATGGGTTCACAACTTCTTGAACACACTATAGAATAATCGACACCTTATAGAAAAATGCACCCACTATAGAATAATCGATACCCTATAGAAATGTCAACATCATATAGAATAATCGACACCATATAGAAAAATCGACACCCTATAAAAATTCGACACCCATAGAATAATCGACACCCTAAAGAATAATCGACACCCTATACGATAATCGACACCCTATAGAAAAATCGACACCCTATACAATAATCGGCACCCTATAGAATAATCAACACCCTATGGAAAAATCGACACCCTATAGAAAAATCGACACCCTATAGAAAAATCTAAACCCTATAGAATAATCGACACACTATAGAATAATCGACACCTTATAAAATAATCGACACCCTATAGAAAAATCAAAACCCTATAGAATAATCGACACTCTATAGAATAATCGACACCGTATAAAATAATCGATACCCTATAGAATAATCGACACCTTATAAAATAATCGACACCCTATAAAATAATCGACAACCTATAGAATAATCGGCACCCTATAGAATAATCGACATTTTATAAAATAATCGACACCCTGTCGAAAAATCCACACCCTATAAAATAATCGACACCCTATAGAATAATCGACACCCTATAGAATAATCGACACACTATAGAATAATCGACACACTATAGAATAATCGACACCTTATAAAATAATCGACACCCTATAGAAAAATCAAAACCCTATAGAATAATCGACACTCTATAGAATAATCGACACCGTATAAAATAATCGATACCCTATAGAATAATCGACACCTTATAAAATAATCGACACCCTATAAAATAATCGACAACCTATAGAATAATCGGCACCCTATAGAATAATCGACATTTTATAAAATAATCGACACCCTGTCGAAAAATCCACACCCTATAAAATAATCGACACCCTATAGAATAATCGACACCTTATAATATAATCGACATCTTATAGAAAAATCGACATTTTATAAAATAATCGACACCCTAGAGAAAGATCGACACCCTATATAATAATCGACCATCTATAGAATAATCGACAACCTATAGAATAATCGACACCTTATAGAATAATCGACCCCCTATAAAATAATCGACCCCCTATAAAATAATCGACACCCTATGAAATAATCGAAACCCTATAGAATAATCGAAACCCTATAGAATAATCGACATTTTATAAAATAATCAGCACCCTATCGAAAAATCGACACCGTATACAATAATCGACACCCTATTAAATAATCGACATTTTATAAAATAATCGACACCCTATAGAAAGATCGACGCCCTATAGAATAATCGACACCTATAGAATATTCGACACCCTATACAAAAATCGACACCCTATAGAATAATCGACACCCTATAAAATAATCGACACTATAGAAATGTCAACACCCTATAGAATAATCGACACCTATAGAATATTCGACACCCTATACAAAAATCGACACCCTATAAAATAATCGACACCCTATAAAATAATCGACACTATAGAAATGTCAACACCCTATAGAATAATCGACACCCTATAGAATAATCGACACCCTATACAAAAATCGACACCCTATAGAATAATCGACACACTATAGAATAATCGACCCACTATAAAATAATCGACACCCTATAGAATAATCGACACACTATAGAATAATCGACACCTTATAGAATAATCGACACACTATAGAATAATCGACACACTATAGAATAATCGACCCACTATAAAATAATCGACACCCTATAAAATAATCGACACCCTATAGAATAATCGACACACTATAGAATAATCGACACCTTATAAAATAATCGACACCCTATAGAATAATCGACACACTATAGAATAATCGACACCTTATAGAATAATCGACACCCTATAAAATAATCGACACTATAGAAATGTCAACACCCTATAGAATAATCGACACCCTATAGAATAATCGACACACTATAGAATAATCGACACACTATAGAATAATCGACACACTATAGAATATTCGACACCCTATAGAATAATCGACCCACTATAAAATAATCGACACCCTATAAAATAATCGACACTCTATAGAAATGTCAACATCCTATAGGATAATCGACACCCTATAAAAAAATCGACACCCTATAGAAAAATCGACACCTTATAGAATAATCGACACACTATAAAATAATCGATACACTATAGAAAAATCGATACCCTATAGAAAAATCGTTGATTAACACACATATTGAACAGACGCAAATTAAAAATGCCATTTCTATTGCAAATCTAGATTATTTTTTATGTTTCCTCTTGCAAATTAAACGAATTTTTAAATAATGTCTGAGAAATTAGACTAATTCTTCTTATAACAATTAAAAAAACGGTACTGTTATAGATGACGCGCCCGATTTCCGTGACTTCGCGTCGACAACGATCGGGCATGTCGCGGAAACGCCCGAGCGTTGCCGGAATAATATCATGTTTTCTTTCCTTTATCTTATAAAAAACATAAACAAAATTTTACCCCCTAAAAACATTATTTTCACACTCACACAAAATTATTTTAATCTATGTATTTTTTGTTTTAATTTATTCGTCTAATATTAGCGTCTGTCAGTCTTGGCAGTTCGATGCAGGACTTGGCTATCGCTAAGAACGGGAGCCCTAACCCTAGCGGGAACCCTAACCCTAAACTTAACCCATTTTTCTTTCTTTCTTTGTTTTATGATAGCAAGAAGAAGAAAAAAAAGGAAAAACAGCGAAACAAATAAAAAAGAAAATATTGACAAAATCCCCCCCCCCCCCAAAAAAAAAAAATTATTTCTACACATTTGAATGAAAATGGTTCATTTGAACCCCACACTACAATTTGTTCGGTTTTTTATCTTTTTATCTATGTATTTTTTCTTTGAATTTATTCGTCTTATTTTATCGCCTGCAAGTCTTCCATTAACGCTTGGTGTTTTCGTCTCAGCAACTCTCGGGTGCTTCCGCGACCTGCCCGATCGTTTCCGACGCGAAGTCACGGAAATCAGGCGCGTCATCTATAACAGCACTAAAAAAACTATGCTAAAAATAACATTGTCTATAACGATACAATAAATACAATAAATCATTGCGCGCCGTGAAGCGGTTACATCGTTTTTTGTTACTAATCTTGTTATTAATTTTATTTTATACTAACGCAATAAAAAGTAGTTTTTTAATCTTCCTCCCACAGCGGTAAGATATGACACAAGGTCGGAAAGTGGGATTGGAAAGCCAGCGCCTTAGAAGAACAACAATGTCCACCCTTGTTTGGGATGATATTTTTATAAAAAATAAACAAGAGTATTTATTTACTCCTCATCAGGAATTAGGCACAAGGCCAGTTTTATCTTATTCCCACAAGTAAGATGTGACCCAAGGTCGGGTCGGGAAAGTGGGGTTTGAAAAGCCAGCGCCCGAGAGATGAGCACTCTGGCCATTTAAAAATTGCCTGGGCAGCCCTGTCGGTATTCCCCGGTAGGGGCGCCTCAGACAGTAAGCAATAAACTTACTCCTCCCCAAAGAGGGGAGGCAAAGCCTGGGAGGGTGGACCTTCTAGAACTGCAAAGGACAGACCCATAGACCGGCGTAAATCAAGCCCCGCAGGCCAAGACAATAATAGTTTATAGGGTGCAGTATCCATCGGAACAGATACTACACTTTGATCTTAGCCAAAAGGCCAAGGAAATGAGTATCTTAAGGAATATGTCATCGTTTATGAATTTTCGGACGGAAAAAAAAAAGCAAAGTAGAATAAATAGAGTTTATGTTTGTGACCCAACGTGTCACGGGTACGGGTTAGCATTGCATCAAACTGGGCATTTAACACACATATAAAACTGCGGCATTCTGCAATTGACCTTACCTTCGACTTGTTCCGTCTGGTTCCAATAAATCGATGATTCGGATGATCATCCGATGTAAGTTCACTAAACATATCGATCGAAAGATTAATCAACATCGCTATTGCTACGAGACGAGAATTGGTTCCCACTGAAATATGCGATGCCGCCAAACCGGTGACTCGGAGCGAATTGTCTGCGTCGCGGTTAATGGTCACCTGGGATCGAAGTTTAAATAGATATTAACGTATCAGTGGTCAAGAGATCACTTCGGGTGGATGGCTTTGTCGGGATAAAGGTCGAAAAGGGACTTACACGCTGAAAGATGACGCTAATATTCGATTACACATACCTATCAAACAAGGTCAAGGGGTCAGTGGATGGTGTAATATATATATATATATATATATATATATATATATATATATATATATATATATATATACACCATCCATATTTTTGCTCTATCCAGTATATTGAGCTTTCCTTATTTCACAATAGGTCCAACTCTCTAAAAGTTTACCTTTTAGTTATAATTTACATATATATATATATATATATATATATAGTCTCGGAAGTTTCTCAACAATTAAAACTATATTAAAAAAAACAAAAAAAAACAAAAACAAAAATAACAAAAACTTATAGTCCCAAGTCTTCCAGTGGAAAATCACTCATGTAAGTCAATTTATATATATATATATATATATATATATATATATATATATATATATATATGAAGCAATCCAACAAAAGATATAAGCGTCAACTAATATCTTATAATTAGTGAAACATTTTTCGCTCTTCTGGCTAGATGTGATGGGAGTCCGTCTTATTTTGCTCAATTCGGATTTAGCGGGTTTTCTAATTAAACAACGAATTTGGATTTGATTAGAGTTGCACATGTTGGGATCTCGGAACTTTGATTGGACTTTTTGTATTATTTTGATTAATTTATTTATCATTAACATTGAATATGGACACATTTCGCGACTGGATAACTTTGCCGGCCCCTTCAATTTCACATATTTGGACTGCTGTTTGTATCTTGGAGTAATGTCCTTCCTGATTATGCTTCTCAACTTGTATGACCTGGATGGACTGTATGGATTCAACAAAAGTATGTTTTTGGATTGATATGTTATGATGTTATGTATTTTTATGTATTTGTGTATATAATTTTATATATTTTCAAAGCGTAATTTTATTGCCTGTAGTAGTATAACTGCGGTAATGGTCCTCTGAAGAGAAGAATTATCTTTGAAAACTCATGAGCTAAGGACTTAAGGATGCTTTGCATGAACTTTGAATTCTAATAAAATTTGATTGACACCTTATTTTATTACTTCATTTTATATTATAATATATATATATATATATATATATATATATATATATATATATATATATATATATATATATATATATATATATATATATATATATATATATATATATAGTCTCGGAAGTTTCTCAACCATTAAAACTATATAAAAAAATATATATATATATAAAAAAACCAAAAAAAACCCAAAAAACTTATAGTCTCAAGTCTTCCAGTGGAAAATCACTCATGTAAGTAAATTTATTTTATACAGTTATTATATTAGTTAGTTTCTAACACTATTTTAAGGGATCATCAGTTGTTTACCATGAAAAACTGTTTCGGGAATTTAATATATATATATATATATATATATATATATTTAAGCAAGCATTGTTGAACGTCACGGAACTTTCTCGTTTGTATATCTTCTTCGTGAGGTTCTTAAACCGTCGAGCTATCCTTCTGGTTTCAAATGGCAATCCGTATAGTACTTCTCCGATTGTTCTTAATTCGGCCATTTTTTCGAGCGCTTTCGACTTTCATAGTCG
>OY744553.1:2589985-2592485 GCA_963556195.1 Sepiola atlantica
TTGAAAGCAGTAAATATATCAGATTTATAATCTAGAATAAAAAAAATACGTAGTTAATCTTTCCAAGATTTTTAGATGAGTACCGATAATTTATATTATTCGGACTACTATTCTCGTCTTCTGACGTCACAATCACTTTGCCACATCGGTTCCCGTTTATTTCACCGAAGTTAAGACGCGTTGAAACCGGGTCAGTAGTAAATGGGTGACCATTTAGGAATAAGAGGTTCTCTATTTACGATGGCTTGCGCCTTATCTCAGCATAGTTTCAAATCGTCCTGGGCTTCTCTTTGCAACTGCATTTAAGGTATACTGGTTTACGAGACAGGTGGTTGAGGATTGCGCAACCCTTGCTGCACAATTACTTCATGGGTAAGTGCATTTGCCGAACTTGGGAATCTTTAGGTTGAACTCGCCAACCTATACGGACTTTCGGACTTGACACTTTTCTTTAATTCACCGCAGGAGGATTGTTCTTCTTCTGTCAGCCATGGTCACGTCATTTTTATTTTGTTTTTAGTTAGTGTCGCCTCTAGTGAGAATTGAACCTTCAACCTTATGCAGACTGCGCCCTTAGAACTGCTTTCTAACCACGGAACACTGTTGACAATTCTAGTTTTGCATTTAGAAAACTTCAAACCTAAATTTATTTGGATGTATAGTATTATATATATATATATATATATATATATATATATATATATATATATATATATATATATAGAGAGAGAGAGAGAGAGAGAGATAGAAGAAAAAAGAGTGATAAATATGCGACGATTGCCCAAATTTATTTCAAATTTCAATTGTTCAATGCAAGGTGTACTCAGTAATAAACTAGTGTTTATTATTCTTTCCTTAAGCCAAGGCTTTTCAAAGATCGAAATCTTATCATCAGAGGAGAAATACAGATGGATAAGTTGGCTTTCGAAAAAACCAAAGTTCAAATATTAGAAAAATATGAAAATTATTATTAAAAGAATTTTTGTTAAAAAAAACGCAGTGAATGAAAAGAAAAGTTCCGTGAAATAGAGATGCAAATTGTCCGGGTGGTAAATTTCCGTTGAAAAGAAGTCCGATGAATTGTAGAATGTGAAGATAAACTCTTTGCGTGGGAGCAGTGTGGAGAAAGTGCTCAATATATATATATATATATATATATATATATATATATATATATATATATATATATATATATATATATATATAAAAATGATACGCGGAAATCTCTCTAAGGCCCTTTCGACTATCATCTCGTCAGGAGAAAATCGATAGTGTTAATTAATAATATTGTCGAAAGAAAGAGCAAATGGGGATTTGAAAGTGCCTAAATTAACGATAGAGCGATTAAAATTCAATTTAATGATTTCGTTAAAAGTCGATTAAAAGGCACTACGTTAGGGGGGGAAATGGGAGGGAGTTCAAAGTTCCCCAAAGAGATTAAGCGATCTAACAAATTCCTTCTGCCGGCACAAGGAAGATTTTCGCATAGCGATAGAGACAGACTCCAATATTTTCAAATGGTTCTTGGAATCTGCTCTATGCAAGACCTCAAAACGGTCTACTTTATAGCTACTGGCACAGCTAGGGTTTGCAACCAAATGCTGACCAATAGCAGAGTCCAAAGAGTTAGAGGAGGGGTAACACAATGGTCCTACCCTTCCCTGACGTATTTTTGATGAAATGTGCTGGTTTATGCGGGTCTGAAAATGCAAGGAAGTGCGCCCTATATAGCCAGCATCACATTGGCATTTAAATTGGTATACAATATTACTATAATTTGTATAGGGCCTACTATCCTTGCGAAAGGAAGGAAAAGCAGGTCTAGTAGCATCAACTAATCGTAAGGCAACAGAGTAGAAACCATCTGTTTACCTAGTTTAATACTATTCCCCCCTATCCAAGGTAATTTCAAATAAATGGGGCATTTTACAGGCCCAAATATTTGGGGGATTGAAAGTCAGCAACTTTTTTTATTAATGCAAGCATTGATATGGTTTTCGGGATAATCATTATCAATGAATATATCCCTGATCCTATTAAGTTCACACTCTAATCTACTCGGAGAACAAATCACGAGGGCTCTATGCACCAATATTATTAATTAAAACTATCGATTTTCTCCTGACAAGATAATAGTCGAAAGGGCCTTGGAGAGATTTCCGCGTATCATTTTAAAATGTATTTATAAGTTTTGTACCTCAAAGCATTTATATATATATATATATATATATATATATATATATATATATATATATATATATATATATATATATATATATATATATATATATATATATCTAGGCAGCATCTTCTCTTGCAGGCAAGTATTGTTGAATATAAGAGACAACTCATGTTTTTTTTACCCTTCCCCGAAGAAATATATAAAAAATAACAAAATAAATAAATAAATGAATAATAAATAGTATTAATAATAAATTAATATTAATTATAATAAATTAATAATAAAGATAATAATAAAAAATATTAAAAATAATGAAAA
>OY744553.1:2597485-2632485 GCA_963556195.1 Sepiola atlantica
ATATCACGATGTCAGGTTTAACAGCTCCGTTTTCTAGATATGTAGTTGTAGGGATTGCATAGTCATAGTGTATGGTGTATAACTTATTTCCAACTGTTCTTTCTGGTATGTGCTTCCAGGACTTGCTGCTACACTGGATATTTTACTTTTTACAAATAGTCAAGTGAAGATATTTACACACTCCGTTGTGTCGCATTGTATAATAGCCATCCTCCAGGAGAACCTTACAACTTGATGTCAGATGACTCACACTCTCTACTTTTGTGTGGCAGAACCTTCACTTGTTATTGTTGCTGAGACCACTCATATTTTAAAGGCATTGGTCATCAAGCCTTGATCTTGAGCAGCCATTATCATTCTCTCCTGATAATAGTGGAGAGATCCTCTTTTCAGACAGTCTACAGAGCCTTCCTTATCTATATATTCCTGGGATAATTCACCTAGGAAATACTGTTTTTTTTTGTTTTTTTTCTTATCTTTCTGTTTTTGCTGGAGATGTGGCATCCTACCGAATGCCAGACATTCACCGGCTATTTCAGACACTCCAGCCTAGAGATCGTTTTAAGATTCTAACCGTCCCTTTAAGTGCAGTTGTTTATATTTCTCTTGCACTCGGTTCACCGGGTATACTCGCCAAATAGCTTTTGACATTCTTTTTTATTAGTCCTGTTGCTCCTATAATTACTGGTATGATGGGGATTTTCCTAAGATTCCAGTTTCTTTTCATGTCGTATACAAGACCTTGGTATTTCGTAATATTTTCCCTTTCAGCTCTGTTTAATCCTGCATTATTAGGGACACTGACTTCAACTAGGGTTGCTACTTTCTCCCTTTTGTCCCATATTACGATGTCAGGTTTAACAGCTCCGTTTTCTGGGATAATTCACCTAGGAATTATTGTGTGTGTGTGTGTGTGTGTGTGTGTGTGTGTGTGTGCGTGCGCGTGTGTCTTTTAAAATGTTTCTGAAAAAACAATTTAGGTATTTTTTTCTCTCGGTTGTTTATCCTCTGAGGAGCCATCGGTAGGTGTTTGAGTTTTATCTACCGAGACATACGCTGATATGTTTGCCTTCCAAAAATATCTCTGTCTCGCGAGATATCAAAAAAAACATATGGTCCTTTTTAAACGGGCGAACACTTGAGAAACGATTTAATTTAATTTAACAGATGTGGCAAGGAATTAGAAAGTATTAACCGGCGCCATACTTAGACAATCGATATCCAAACCACTGATGCGACGAACAAGCTTATATTCTGAGGAATAGCTGCTTCATGAGAAGCTGTCAAGCATAATTATAATCCGTACGTGGTTCTTTATTTATATTATGCATATATATATATATATATATATATATATATATATATATATATATATATATATATATATATAAATGTTTTGAGGTACAAAATTTATAGATAACTTTAAAAAAATATATACCAATTTAAATGCCAATGTGATGCTGGCTATATAGGGCGCACTTCCTTGCATTTGCAGACTCGCATAAACCAGCACATTCCATCGAAAATACGTCAGGGAAGGGTAGGGTCCTTGTGTTACCCCTCCTCTAATTCTTTGGACTCTGCTATTGGCCTGCATTTGGTTGAAAACCCTAGCTGTGCCAGTGGCTATAAAATAGACCGTTTTGAGGTCTTGCATCGAGCAGATTCCAAGAACCATTTGAAAATATTGGAATCTGTCTCTATTGCTATGCGAAAACCTTCCTTGTGCCGGCAGAAGGAATTTTTAAGATCGCTGAATCTCTTTGGGGAACTTTGAACTCCTTCCCAATTTTTTTATTTTTATTTTTTTTTATCCCCTAACGTAGTGCCTTTTAATCGTCTTTTAACGAAATAATTAAATTGAATTTTAATCGCTTCAACGTTAATTTTGGCACACTCAATTTCCCCATTTGCTCTTTCTTTCGAAGTTATTATTAATTAAAACTATCGATTTTCTCCTGATGAGATGATAGTCGAAAGGGCCTTAGAGAGATTTCCGCGTATTTTTTTAAAAGTTATCTATATATATATATATATATATATATATATATATATATATATATATATATATATATATATATATATATATATATATGTGTGATTTTATGAAGGCTTACCAAAGCATTCCTTTCAGGACACCAATGATCACCATTAAAGATATTTTTTCTTACAAATATTATTTATTCAAATTAAATGTTTTTTCCTACACGTGTTTCACTACCAAGCAGTTACTTGCTTGGCAGATCATCAGGGACATTAAATGTCTGGAATACTGGTTTCAACTGCCGACAATACACAATGTGGCGTTGCAATAGTTGAGGTCACTTAAGAAGAGAAGAGGAAAAAAAATAAAAATAAAAGTCAATTCCAGACATTTAATTTCCCTGATGATCTGCCAAGCAAGTAACTGCTTGGTAGTGAAACACGTGTAGGAAAAAACATTTAATTTGAATAAATAATATTTGTAAGAAAAAATATCTTTAAGGGTGATCATTGGTGTCCTGAAAGGAATGCTTTGGTAAGCCTTCATAAAATCACATATAAATGCTCTGTACTCTGTAATCGAGTATCATCGAGCTTGTTTTTTATTGGAACAACCCCGGTCTTCACTGAATGATCTATTTTATAAGTGAAAAATCTCTCTCTCTATATATATATATATATATATATATATTCCGAATACGTTCGTAGAACACTCTCGACTAGTCTTCTATCTGTGCCCGCTTCTAGGTACATATAGATCTTTAATTTCCCTTAATTACGTGACAGTTTCCGTTGGCCGAGTGGATATGGCGAATGCTTGCAGATTCTAGGCTGACTCTGTGAACCGGGTTCGCGCCTCCCAACCGTCTGAAATTGTTATTTTCCTGCACTGATGAGAGCATATATATATATATATATATATATATATATATATATATATATATATATTGCGGCAAGGAGTACAGACTCAATGTTATCAACTTGTGCCCCTCCCCCAATTTTTTTTCTCCTTAACCTGTCACTGGTTTTCATTCTACTTTTTAAAAGGTTTTTAGTCGTATTGAAGTACTTCCACGTAAATACTCTGATGAGTTTTGACGAAAGCCGGCTCAGTATATTCATGATTTTTAAAAAAATATTTCCTCTCGTTTTTATATTTTTTAAATTCTATTCCACCCCCAAAAATGTCACATACGTCTGTATTCCTTGCCGTAATTACATTTTGTACCACGAAAAATTTATATATATATATATATATATATATATATATATATATATATATATATATATATATATATATATATATATATATATATATATATATATATTGTTGTGAACTAGTCCAACAGTAAAAAGAAGAAGTCAAGTCGAGGTTGGGTTAAGATAAAAAGTGTATTAACATAAAAGGTAAGGAAACTGACTGGCACTCGGCTAGACAGTTACAATACTGTCCTTTTTCTCCCTGGTGATTGTCTACTCGTACTATTTACGGTGAGAACCGGTGTAGTTTCCCTTCTGTTAGAACGGCCGGTATTGTATTTCTAATATTTTACCTACCTACGACGTCGTTTCAAGCTTACGGCTCTAATCAGCGCAGGGAAATTACAATCTCGGACGGTCACATAAACACTTTAAATTTGTAAGCGTTCGCTTTTGTCCCATAGGCCACGGAAGATTGTCACGTGATAACGGAGAAACTTAGTTATATTTATACTAAAAACAGCGAGTATAAATATCAAGACATTCGATAGGATTCAACAGATTTTTCATAGTGGCCGAGTTGATTAAGGCGTCGGAATTTATGTTATGTTATAACATGACTCGTGTTCCAGGGTTTCGAATCCTGCGACCTGTATGAATATTCAACTCTTCACTGACGATTGATGGTCATAATAAAGTTGTAATATATATATATATATATATATATATATATATATATATATATATATATATATATATATATATATATATATATATATATATATATTCGATGGAAGTAAATCTTGGATTACAGTCTGTATTCATCGTTTTTTTTATACAAATGGAATTGTTTACTCCTATAGGTCGCGACATCCACATCCCTTTACTTTACTTCGAAATTTCCTTATTTTCTTCGTTTATTTTCGAGCACTGAAGATACCCACCCAAAGAAATAAATGCATAAGATACATTTTATAAATATATTAGTAAATAAAACAGTTTTTTGTGAAATGCTGTGAATCTGTTCTTCTTTACATTTGACGTTGTTTAAATTAAATTATGTATATATATATATATATATATATATATATATATATATATATATATATATATATATATATATATATATATATATATTTCTACATTGAGGCTACCAACCCTGTGAAAAACCTTTTTCAACAATTGTTTGTTATTTTATTATTTTATAATTTTATAATTTTGTGATTTATATATATAACGCGTTTCAAACCTTGTGCGTCCGGATATCTTCAGATGGAAATATATCTGAAGAGAGCCGCACGAGGCTCGAAACGCGTTATAAAATCACAAAATTATCAAATGATATAATAATAAAATAACAAACGATTGTTGAAAAAAGTTTTTTTTTTACGAATGTTGGTAGCCTCACTTCTTTAAATATACATTTTTCTCTCGTTGGAACTGTACTGATGCTGCACTACCCTCTACACAGGTCATCGTCAGTGACTGCTCACCAACAACAACCGGTGGTATTCCCTGGAGTCTGAGTGACAACAAGTCTCCCCAGATTTCCAATATTCTCTACCTCATTAGATAACAACCGCAAATAACCTTGCACTATCGCAACAGCCGTTTACCATTGATTTCTCGCTGGTAAGAACCATTAGTCTTCTCTGGGATTTGGGTGGCAATAAGCCTCCCCAAGGTCTCAGCACTCTCCGCACTCTTCCAGTGGAAGTTTGGTTTGTGCTGTCCCTCCTCGGTCTTAGCATCGTCCTTGACCCTCTACAAATATTTTGCGTGGTGTCAGCCTAGGCCGGCACCATTTTTTATTTATTCATTTTTTGTTTTTATTTTATTTTATTATTTTTTGGGGGGTGGAGGACAGCATTGGAGGAGTGATTATTATTATCATTATTATTGTTGTTGTTGTATTTGTGTCTGCTTCTGCTGTTGTTGTGGCTGTCTGTTGTTGTTGTTGTTGTTGTTATTGTTGTTATTGGTGTTATTGTTGTTGTTATTGTTGTTGTTGTGGCTGTTCTGTTGTTGTTATTGTTATTGTTTTGGCTTCTTGTCAAATATATATCAAGTCTTCTGTTTCGCTAGTAATATGCTTACCCAACTTGAAATGGTGTATTATCTTCTGATAAATTTTCATCAAAACAACAACAACAACATTACGCTTCATGAAATTCGATTAAGCGTATTCTCATTTCTCTAAAGGAACTTGTAGACGCAAAGATTAACTACAACAACCACTACTACCACCACTACTACTATTATTATTATTATTATTATTATTATTATTATTATTATTATTATTATTATTATTATTATTATTATTATTAATAATAATTATAATAATAATAAGAAAATAATAATAATAATAATAATAATAATAATAATAATAATAATAATAATAATAATAATCTATATATTAATACGATAGCGTGTGTGTTCGTGTGTCACGCTTACATCAAAAGTCTTGCGCATGCCGTACCTAGATTTTGAAAAGCATTCAAGTCACCTAATTTTCGCAATGTTTTCAAGTATTTCCCTTTGGCGCAACCGTTAGTGGCGTAGGATCTTGACGTCTGTTTTCGACGTCTCTCAGACTAGTTCATAGATCGATCCCAACCAACCTCTTAGATTTTTATTCTACATCGAAGGAGGGGGGTAGGGAGGTGACGACCGGGAAGACACATATTAATACGATAGCGTGTGTGTTATTTTGTGTGTAACGCTTACATCAAAAGCAACGACCTTCCGAATCTGTGTATGCTACTCATGAATTGGAGCCAAATTTAATTTAATCTAAAGCATTTTCAAAAGAAATGTATAGGTTAGGAACAAGATAATTAGTATTGAAAACATCATTTCGTGTAATTTACACGGGTCCGCTAGTCTGTTATTATTTCTAGTAATTATTGCTAGTATTTATTATGATGCTACTACTAATAATAACAATAACCCAGAAACTCTGACAGACATGATCTAAAAAAAATTATCATTTGTAAATTAAACTCTGACAGACATGATCTAAACAAATCTATCATCTGTGAATTAAACTCTGACAGACATGATCTAAAAAAATCTATCATTCGTAAATAAAACTCTGACAGACATGATCTAAAAAAATCTATCATTCGTAAATTAAACTCTGAGAGACATGATGTAAAAAATCTATAATTCGAAAATTAAACTCTGACAGACACGAGTTAAAAAATCTATCATTCGTAAATTAAACTCTGACAGACATGATCTAAAAAATCTATGATTCGTAAATTAAGCTCTGACAGACATGATCTTAAAAATCGATCATTCGCAAATAAACTCTGACAGACATGATCTAAAAAATCTATCATTCGCAAATTAAACTCTGACAGACATGATCTAAAAAATCTATCATTTGTAAATTAAACTCTGACAGACATGATCTAAAAAAATCTATCATTCGTAAATTAAACTCTGACAGACATGATCTAAAAAATTTTATCATTCGTAAATTAAACTCTGACAGACATGATCTAAAAACAATCTATCATTCGTAAATTAAACTCTGACAGACATGATCTAAAAAAAATCTATAATTCGCAAATTAAACTCTGACAGACATGATCTAAAACAATCTATAATTCGTAAATTAAACTCTGACAGACATGATCTAAAAAATATATCATTCGTAAATTAAACTCTGACAGACATGATCTAAAAAAATCTATCATTCGTAAATTAAACTCTGAGAGACATGATGTAAAAAATCTATAATTCGCAAATTAAACTCTGACAGACACGAGTTAAAAAATCTATCATTCGTAAATTAAACTCTGACAGACATGATCTAAAAAAATCTATCATTCGTAAATTAAGCTCTGACAGACATGATCTTAAAAATCGATCATTCGCAAATAAACTCTGACAGACATGATCTAAAAAATCTATCATTCGCAAATTAAACTCTGACAGACATGATCTAAAAAATCTATCATTTGTAAATTAAACTCTTACAGACATGATCTAAAAATCTATCATTCGCAAATTAAACTCTGACAGACATGATCTAAAAACAATCTATCATTCGCAAATTAAACTCTGACAGACATGATCTAAAAAAATCTATCATTCGTAAATTAAACTCTGACAGACATGATCTAAAAAAATCTATCATTCGCAAATTAAACTCTGACAGACATGATCTAAAAAATCTATCATTTGTAAATTAAACTCTGACAGACATGATCTAAAAATCTATCATTCGTAAATCAAACTCTGACAAACATGATCTAAAAATCTATCATTCGTAAATTAAACTTTTACAGACATGATCTAAACAAATCTATAATTCGTAAATAAAACTCTGACAGAAATGATCTAAAAAAATCTATCGTTCGTAAATTAAACTCTGACAGACTTTATCTAAAAATTCTATCATTCGTAAATTTAACTAAGACAGACATGATCTAAAAAAATCGATCATTCGTAAATTAAACTTTTACAGACATGATCTAAACAAATCTATAATTCGTAAATAAAACTCTGACAGACTTTATCTAAAAAATCTATCATTCGTAAATTTTACTAAGACAGACATGATCTAAAAAAATCGATCATTCGTAAATTAAACTTTGACAGACATGATCTAAAAAAATCTATCATTCGCAAATTAAACTCTGACAGACATGATCTAAAAAATATATCATTCGTAAATTAAACTGTGACGGACATGATCTAAAAAATATATCATTCGTAAATTAAACTCTGACAGACATTATCTAAAAAAATCTATCATTCGCAAATTAAACTCTTACAGACATGATCTTAACAAATCTATCATTCGTAACTTAAACTCTGAAAGACATGATCTAAAAAAATCTATCATTCGAAAATTCAACTCTGACAGACATGATCTAAAAACAATTTATAATTCGCAAATTAAACTCTGACAGACATGATATAAAAAATCTATCATTCGAAAATTAAACTCTGACAGACATGATCTAAAAATCTATCATTCGTAAATTAAACTTTTACAGACATGATCTAAAAATCTATCATTCGCAAATTAAACTCTGACAGACATGATCTAAAAACAATCTATAATTCGCAAATTAAACTCTGACAGACATGATCTAAAAAAATCTATCATTCGTAAATAAAGCTCTGACAGACATGATCTAAAAAAATCTATCATTCGCAAATTAAACTCTGACAGACATGATCTAAAAAATCTATCATACATAAATTAAGCTCTGACAGACATGATCTAAAAATCTATCATTCGTAAATTAAACTTTTACGGACATAATCTAAACAACTCTATCATTCGTAAATAAAACTCTGACAGAAATGATCTAAAAAAATCTATCATTTGTAAATTAAACTCTGACAGACATGATCTAAAAATCTATCATTCGTAAATCAAACTCTGACAACCATGATCTTAAAATCTATCATTCGTAAATTAAACTTTTACAGACATGATCTTAAAATCTATCATTCGTAAATTAAACTCTGACAGACATGATCTAAAAAATCTATCATTCGCAAATTAAACTCTGACAGACATGATCTAAAAAATCTATCATTTGTAAATTAAACTCTGACAGACATGATCTAAAAATCTATCATTCGCAAATTAAACTCTGACAGACATGATCTAAAAACAATCTATCATTCGCAAATTAAACTCTGACAGACATGATCTAAAAAATCTATCATTCGTAAATTAAACTCTGACAGACATGATCTAAAAAAATCTATCATTCGCAAATTAAACTCTGACAGACATGATCTAAAAAATCTATCATTTGTAAATTAAACTCTGACAGACATGATCTAAAAATCTATCATTCGTAAATCAAACTCTGACAAACATGATCTAAAAATCTATCATTCGTAAATTAAACTTTTACAGACATGATCTAAACAAATCTATAATTCGTAAATAAAACTCTGACAGAAATGATCTAAAAAAATCTATCGTTCGTAAATTAAACTCTGACAGACTTTATCTAAAAATTCTATCATTCGTAAATTTAACTAAGACAGACATGATCTAAAAAAATCGATCATTCGTAAATTAAACTTTTACAGACATGATCTAAACAAATCTATAATTCGTAAATAAAACTCTGACAGAAATGATCTAAAAAAATCTATCGTTCGTAAATTAAACTCTGACAGACTTTATCTAAAAAATCTATCATTCGTAAATTTTACTAAGACAGACATGATCTAAAAAAATCTATCATTCGTAAATTAAAATCTGACAAACATGATCTAAAAACAATCTATAATTCGTAAATTAAACTCTTACAGACATGATCTAAAAAATATATCATTCGTAAATTAAACTGTGACGGACATGATCTAAAAAATATATCATTCGTAAATTAAACTCTGACAGACATTATCTAAAAAAATCTATCATTCGCAAATTAAACTCTTACAGACATGATCTTAACAAATCTATCATTCGTAACTTAAACTCTGAAAGACATGATCTAAAAAAATCTATCATTCGAAAATTCAACTCTGACAGACATGATCTAAAAACAATTTATAATTCGCAAATTAAACTCTGACAGACATGATATAAAAAATCTATCATTCAAAAATTAAACTCTGACAGACATGATCTAAAAATCTATCATTCGTAAATTAAACTTTTACAGACATGATCTAAAAATCTATCATTCGCAAATTAAACTCTGACAGACATGATCTAAAAACAATCTATAATTCGCAAATTAAACTCTGACAGACATGATCTAAAAAAATCTATCATTCGTAAATAAAGCTCTGACAGACATGATCTAAAAAAATCTATCATTCGCAAATTAAACTCTGACAGACATGATCTAAAAATCTATCATTCGTAAATCAAACTCTGACAAACATGATCTTAAAATCTATCATTCGTAAATTAAACTTTTACAGACATGATCTTAAAATCTATCATTCGTAAATTAAACTCTGACAAACATGATCTAAAAATCCATCATTCGTAAATTAAACTTTTACGGACATAATCTAAACAACTCTATCATTCGTAAATTAAACTCTGACGGATATTATCTAAAAAATCTATCATTCGTAAATTAAACTAAGACAGACATGATCTAAAAACAATCTATCATTCGTAAATTAAACTCTGACAGACATGATCTAAAAAATCTATCATTCATAAATTAAACTCTGACAGACATGATCTAAAAATCTATCATCCGTAAATTGAACTTTGACAGACATGATCTAAAAAAATCTATCATTCATAAATTAAACTCTGACAGACATGATCTAAAAAAATCTATCATTCGTAAATTTAACTTTGATAGACATGATCTAAAAAACAATCTATCATTCGTAAATTAAACTCTGACAGACATGATCTAAAAAAAATCTATCATTTATAAATTAAACTCTGACAGACATGATCTAAAAAAATCTATCATTCGTAAATTAAGCTCTGACAGACATGATCTAAAAAATCTATTATTCGTAAATTAAACTCTGACAGACATGATCTAAAGAAATCTATCATTCGTAAATTAAGCTCTGACAGACATGATCTAAAAAAAATTATCATTCGTAAATTAAACTTAGACAGATATTATCTAAAAAATCTATCATTCGTAAATTAAACTAAGACAGACATGATCTAAAAACAATCTATCATTCGTAAATTAAACTCTGACAGACATGATCTAAAAAAATCCATCATTCATAAATTAAACTCTGACAGACATGATCTAAAAAAATCTATCATTCATAAATTAAACTCTGACAGACATTATCTAAAAAATCTATCATTCGTAAATTAAACTTTGACAGACATGATCTAAAAAAATATTTCATTCGTAAATTAAACTCTGACAGACATGATCTAAAGAAATTTATAATTCGTAAATTAAACTCTGACAGACATGACCTAAAAAATCTATCATTCGTAAATTAAGCGCAAACCTGATGATGTATATAATGTCTTTAATACCTTTTTTTGTTTGTCCACGTACGTCTATAAGAGGATTTGTCTGTCTGTCTACTGTCAGACACTTCTAGTTAAAAAAACCAACCCTTTCATAATAAACGTTCATATTAAATGGCTCCATATTGCTTTAGAGACTCTCTCAGTTGGTCTACCTGTCACACATAAGTGTCAAATACTTTATTAGACTCACCTGATTTGGGTGAATACTCCAGATAGCCTCTCCACATGCTTGGAAACAAAATTCCGCCATTATCACTGTCTTGAGTCAGTCTTTAGAGCTGTCAGGAGCGGCATGCCAGTCTCAACCCTTATCTGGTCGACCGATCTCTTTTGGGGTAGTTCCTCTGATCTTTCTTGAATGAGAAATTCTTCATGTGATGTCTTCACATAGCTGGAGTCTGGCAGCCGGCAAACATTAATCTCTGTTCTTCACAATAACGTCGTTTATAGATCTGTTAGTATTAGAATCTGTTTTGGTATCTTCAGAGTTACTACAAGTTCGTAAATATTTAATTTCAAAGACATTGAGCTTCCTCTTATGTTTGCATTTTATTTTGGTATAATGGTCGTTTCTTAGCCAAAATGGCGGACATTGAATCGTCTGCTGTTTTCCGAATTCACGAACGAGTAAGTAAACCCTAATAAATTGTTTTGGACTTATTTAAAATTTACCTGTAATCTTTTTAAATAAAATACAATTGGGAAATTAGTCCCAAGCAATTTATTTACTGATTTGTGAGGTCATAAAAAAAATCAGAAAAATGCAGACGATTCATTGTCCGAAATTTTAACTGGGAAACGACAACTTAACTTAATATAGATACGCAGTCTAAATATCACGCAGAAGTTAATATACTATTTTCGTGCGTCTGTCTGTCACGCGTATTTTGTGATAGCATATGTATTGCCATAACGCGCTTCAGTTTAAAATAATATTCCTGTACGTCTGTCACGCGTATTTTAAAATAGCGTATATGTTGCTATAACTCGCTTTAGTTTGAAATAATATATTCGTATGTCTGTCACAGGTACTTTGAAATAGCAGATATGTTGCTATACCCCGTTAAAGTTTGAACTAATATTTTCATCGATAATCGCACAGATTGAGAGGACGCAATTTATTATAGATGCTTCTAAATAAAAGTGTATATTTGTCGGTCACGCTTACGGTTTAAATAGTCTCTTAATCGCTTAACGGGCAGCTAAAATTCGAGTATCGTTCTAATATCGTATTAGGGCATGGTTCTAATAGTTTATGCCCAGCTGTCGTAGGTCACCCTTAAGTTTGAAATGTCATACTTTGGCCGCGTTCGAGCATTTGTAGTCTGTCACGCTCAATTCTAGATTGAATTATATTTTTTGACGTATTAGGGCATGGTTCTAATAGTCTATGTCCAGCTGTCGTAGGTCACCCTTTAAGTTTGAAATGACATTTTTCTCGCTCAACGGGTAGATTGAATGGACGTATCATAATTTAGATGCATCAAGGGCTCTTCCTGTCAGTCTGTCACGCATATGTTTAAAATACTATTTTACGATGTCTGTCACGCTTTTTTTGAAATACTATTTATTTTTCTCGCAAATAAATTTAAAAAAAAAATTTATTCGCTGAACGCGCAAATTGAATCGAAGTCACATACTTTGGCCACGTTCGAGTATTTGTAGTCTGTCACGCTTAATTATAGATTGAATTATATTTTTGACGTATTACGGCATGGTTCTAATAGTCTATGTCCATCTGTCGTTCGGTTACGCTTAAGTTTAAAATATAATTTTCCTCGCTAAGCGCGTAGATTTAATGGACATATCTTAAAAAAATAAACGTTCTTATTTTCTTGATATTTGATTCCTCACAAGTGAAGCGAAAATGTGATTGCACATCTGACGCCTAAAAGCCATTATTCGTTTTTATGTTTCAAAAAAGACATTATATATTTGAAAAGAAATGCCGGAATTACTTGATTGTGATTTTTAAATCGACTGTTAGACATGAAAAACTTTTCTCGTCTAATTGAGATCTTCAATATTGTCTCGTGCGTCTCTGTCAAATTGGTCTCGTCTTAAGGAAAATAGGTTTGAATGTGCATCAAAATCTCGATAATATAGAAGTGAGTTTTTGTAATGCCTACCAGAGAGAGAGAGAGAGAGAGGGAGAGAGAGAGAGGGAGAGAGAGAGAGGGAGAGAGTTTGAATGCCTTCTGGATGGAGTTTGAATGACTGCTGGTTAGAGTTTGAATGCATGCTGAAGGCAGTTTGACGCCCTGCGAGAGAGAGAGAGAGAGAGAGAGAGAGAGAGAGAGAGAGAGAGAGAGAGAGAGAGTTTGAATATCTGCTGGAGAGAATTTGAATGCCTGCGAGAGAGAGTTTGAATCCTTGCTGTAGAGAGCTTGAAGGCCTTCAAGACAGAGTTTAAACGACAGAGAGTGAGAGAGTTTGAATGCCCGCTGGAAAGAATTTGAATGACTTCCAGAGAGAGAGAGAGAGAGAGAGAGAGAGAGAGAGAGAGTTTGCATGTTGGAATGACTGCTAAAGATAGTTTGAATAGTTGATTGAGAGAATTTGAATGCCTGCGAGAGAGAGTTTGAATGCTTTCGAGAGAGAGAGAGAGAGAGAGAGAGAGAGAGCTTGAATGCTTGCTGGAGAGAGTTTGAATGACTGCTTGAAATAGTTTGAACTCATCCTGGAAAGAGTTCGAATGCTTACTAAAGAGAGTATGAATGCCTGCTGGATATAGTTTAGAAGACTGCGAGAGAGAGAGAGAGAGAGTTTTTCTGCTTGCCGGAGAGAGTTTGAATGCCTACTGGAGAGAGTTCGAATGACTGCCTAAGAGAGTTTGAATGTTTGCAAAAGAAAGTTTGAATGCCTGCTAGAATGAGTTTGAATGTCACCCTGGAAAGAGTTTGACTGCCTGCTGGAGAAAGTTGGAATATCTTCTGAAGAGAGTTGGAATGCCTGCGAGAGAAAGTTTTAATACTATCTAGAAGGAGTTTGAATGCCATCCTGAAGAGAGTTTGAACGCCTGAGAGAGAGTTTTATTGCTTTCTGGAAAAAGTTTGAATAACTGCGAGAGAGAAAGAAAGTTTGAATGCTTACTGGAGATAGTTTGAATGCCTGCTAAAGAAAGTTTGAATACCTACCAGTGAGAGTTTGAATACCTGCTCGAGAGAGTTTGAATTACTGCGAGAAAGAGTTTGAATACTTGCTGGAGAAAGTTTGAATGTCTGCTGGAGAGAGTGTCAATACTTTGGAGAGAGAGAGAGAGAGAGAGAGGGAGAGAGAGGGGGAGAGAGAGTTTGAATGTCTTCTGGAGAGAGTGTCAATACTTTGGAGAGAGAGAGAGAGAGGAGGGAGAGAGAGAGAGAGGAGGAGAGAGTTTGAATGTCTTCTGGAGAGAGTGTCAATACTTTGGAGAGAGAGAGAGAGGGGAGAGAGAGAGTTTGAATGTCTTCTGGAGAGAGTGTCAATGCTTTGGAGAGAGAGAGAGAGAGAGAGAGAGATAGAGGGAGAGAGAGAGTTTGACTGTCTGCTGGAGAGAGTGTCAATGCTTTGGAGAGAGAGAGGGAGAGAGAGAGAGAGGGGGAGAGAGAGTTTGAATGTCTGCTGGAGAGAGTGTCAATATTTTGGAGAAAGAGAGAGAGAGAGTGGGGGCGGGAGAGAGAGTTTGAATGTCTGCTGGAGAGAGCGTCAATGCTTTGGAAAGAGAGAGAGAGAGGGGGCGGGAGAGAGAGAGTTTGAATGTCTTCTGGAGAGAGTGTCAATGCTTTGGAGAGAGAGAGAGAGAAAGAGAGAGGGGGAGAGAGAGTTTGAATGTCTTCTGGAGAGAGTGTCAATGCTTTAGAGAGAGAGAGAGAGAGAGAGAGAGAGAGAGAGAGAGAGGGGGAGAGAGAATTTGAATGTCTTCTGGAGAGAGTGTCAATGCTTTGGAGAGAGAGAGGGAGAGAGAGAGAGAGGGGGAGAGAGAGTTTGAATGTCTGCTGGAGAGAGTGTCAATACGTTGGAGAGAGAGAGAGAGAGAGAAAGAGAGAGGGGGAGAGAGAGTTTGAATGTCTGCTGGAGAGAGTGTCAATACTTTCGAAAGAGAGAGAGGGGGGCAGGAGAGAGAGAGTTTGAATGTCTTCTGGAGAGAGTGCCAATGCTTTGGAGAGAGAGAGAGAGAGAGAGAGAGAGAGAGAGAGAGAGGGAGAGAGAGTTTGAATGTCTGCTGGAGAGAGTGTCAATACTTTGGAGAGAGAGAGAGAGGGGGGGCGGGAGAGAGAGAGTTTGAATGTCTTCTGGAGAGAGTGTCAATACTTTGGAGAGAGAGAGAGAGGGGGGCGGGAGAGAGAGAGTTTGAATGTCTTCTGGAGAGAGTGTCAATGCTTTGGAGAGAGAGAGAGAGAGAGAGAGAGAGAGAGAGAGGGGAGAGAGTTTGAATATCTACTAGACACAACCTTAGAGTGTCTTCGATCTTTCTTTACAAGTGTGAGTCAGGAAAACCTGACACGAGTATACTCCACCCTACAAGTAACCCCTGACCAAATATAAAAAATAACATAGTATTTTAAACCCATAAATGAGATCCGTTTGGCATATAAACGCATCGGCTCATATGGAGAATAGTGCACCTTCTCTTACTGATGTTACCCCAAGTAACAGTAGAAGGTGGCTACTCCACAAGACCAGATGAATTCGTGTTCTTGACTCCGGCTAAACCAAGAGAAGACCACAACAAATATAAATTATAACATAGTTAATTGATCAACCGGGGAGAAGGAAAGCAATATCCCCTACTGCTTTATTAACTGAAGTTTAGGATGTAAGAAGAATTTTAAACGAACACCTGAATATCTATATATCTTATAAAGAAATCTATTGTAACGCCCAGGAAGGGGTTCCTTGCTTTCTGAGAGCAAACTGAACTAAAATGAAAAAGGGACAAACCATTTAAAGAACCTGTCTATTTCGCATGTATTGTCAGCGATGGTATACTTTTACATAATGGATGGAGGTACGTGTAGAACGATTACATTCGCTAGTATCGATTTAGTATCTAGGTGGACCAGTGCAAGTTAACTTGACACGGAAATCTGAAAAACAAGTTCGCTCTCGAACTAAAATGTAAGCAAGGAACTGTGAGTTAGATGCAGCCCAGTACAGTGATGATGATGATGATGACGGCGAAATGCAGCTAACGACGATGATGATGACGACAGCGCCGGCGCGCCAGTATACTGAGAACATTCGAAGTACGTAACATTGATTTAGAGAACGTGTTTAAATAACAAACACATAACAATACGACATAAAACTCAATGTATTGATTCTGAGTCTTCAGTTTCCGTTGTGGAAACTTGGCTCATGTTCTTAACAAGAAAAATAAATAGTGCTATACAAAGTATGCACTGAATATTTGCTAAAATTATTTACAGCTCTGTAGTTTTTGTAGGAAGGTGTCGCTTTCTTTCAACTTACAGAACCAGATATTCCCAAATGATACCCATTCATACTGGCAAGATTCAATGCATTTCTTTATAAAACCGCGGGAGATGTTATCCTTCGCTTTTCACAATAAAGAGCAATGTGTATTTATTTATAAATATATATCCGCTCCGTCACACATAAAGGATGGAAAACCTATTTCCATTATGAGACGTTTTCTTGTTTTGTTTTTCTTTACTCTTTCTATAACGATCAATACGTCTTTTATTCAATTTAGTACGCCTTTTATTCAATTTAATACGTATGTTATTCAATTTAATTCGTCTTTTATTCAATTTAATACGTATTTTGTTCAATCTAATACGCCTTTTATTCAATTTAATACGTATGTTATTCAATTTAATACGTCTTTTATTCAATTTAATACGTATTTTGTTCAATTTAATACGTCTTTTATTCAATTTAATACGTATGTTATTCAATTTAATACGTCTTTTATTCAATTTAATACGTCTTTTATTCAATTTAATACGCCTTTTATTCAATTTAATACGTATTTTATTCAATTTAATACGCCTTTTATTCAATTTAATACGTATTTTATTCAATTTAATACGCCTTTTATTCAATTTAATACGTATGTTATTCAATTTAATACGTCTTTTATTCAATTTAATACGTCTTTTATTCAATTTAATACGCCTTTTATTCAATTTAATACGTATTTTATTCAATTTAATACGCCTTTTATTCAATTTAATACGTATTTTATTCAATTTAATACGCCTTTTATTCAATTTAATACGTATGTTATTCAATTTAATACGTCTTTTATTCAATTTAATACGTCTTTTATTCAATTTAATACGCCTTTTATTCAATTTAATACGTCTTTTATTCAATTTAATACGCCTTTTATTCAATTTAATACGTCTTTTATTCAATTTAATACGCCTTTTATTCAATTTAATACGTATGTTATTCAATTTAATAGTCTTTTATTCAATTTAATACGTCTTTTATTCAATTTAATACGTCTTTTATTCAATTTAATACATATTTTATTCAATTTAATACGTCTTTTATTCAATTTAATACGTCTTTTATTCAATTTAATACGTCTTTTATTCAATTTAATACATATTTTATTCAATTTAATGCGTCTTTTATTCAATTTAATACGTATTTTATTCAATTTAATACGTCTTTTATTCAATTTAATACGCCTTTTATTCAATTTAATACGCCTTTTATTCAATTTAATGCGTATGTTATTCAATTTAATACGTCTTTTATTCAATTTAATACGTCTTTTATTCAATTTAATACGTATTTTATTCAATTTAATACGTCTTTTATTCAATTTAATGCGTATGTTATTCAATTTAATACGTCTTTTATTCAATTTAATACGTATTTTATTCAATTTAATACGCCTTTTATTCAATTTAATACGTATGTTATTCAATTTAATACGTCTTTTATTCAATTTAATACGTATTTTATTCAATTTAATACGTCTTTTATTCAATTTAATACGTCTTTTATTCAATTTAATACGTCTTTTATTCAATTTAATACGTATTTTATTCAATTTAATACGTCTTTTTAAAAATTATAATACGTATTTTATTCAATTTAATACGCCTTTTATTCAATTTAATACGTATGTTATTCAATTTAATACGTCTTTTATTTAATTTAATACGTCTTTTACTCAATTTAATACGTCTTTTATTCAATTTAATACGTCTTTTATTCAATTTAATACGTATGTTATTCAATTTAATACGTATGTTATTCAATTTAATACGTCTTTTATTCAATTTAATACGTATTTTATTCAATTTAATGCGTATGTTATTCAATTTAATACGTCTTTTATTCAATTTAATACGTATTTTATTCAATTTAATACGTCTTTTATTCAATTTAATACGTATGTTATTCAATTTAATACGTCTTTTATTCAATTTAATACGTCTTTTATTCAATTTAATACGTCTTTTATTCAATTTAATGCGTATGTTATTCAATTTAATACGTCTTTTATTCAATTTAATACGTATTTTATTCAATTTAATACGCCTTTTATTCAATTTAATACGTATGTTATTCAATTTAATACGTCTTTTATTCAATTTAATACGTATTTTATTCAATTTAATACGTCTTTTATTCAATTTAATACGTCTTTTATTCAATTTAATACGTCTTTTATTCAATTTAATACGTATTTTATTCAATTTAATACGTCTTTTTAAAAATTATAATACGTATTTTATTCAATTTAATACGACTTTTATTCAATTTAATACGTATGTTATTCAATTTAATACGTCTTTTATTCAATTTAATACGTCTTTTACTCAATTTAATACGTCTTTTATTCAATTTAATACGTCTTTTATTCAATTTAATACGTATGTTATTCAATTTAATACGTATGTTATTCAATTTAATACGTCTTTTATTCAATTTAATACGTCTTTTATTCACTTTAATACGTATGTTATTCAATTTAATACGTATGTTATTCAATTTAATACGTCTTTTATTCAATTTAATACGTCTTTTTAAAAATTATAATACGTATTTTATTCAATTTAATACGACTTTTATTCAATTTAATACGTATGTTATTCAATTTAATGCGTCTTTTACTCAATTTAATACGTATTTTATTCAATTTAATACGTCTTTTATTCAATTTAATGCGTCTTTTACTCAATTTAATACGTATTTTATTCAATTTAATACGTCTTTTATTCAATTTAATACGTCTTTTATTCAATTTAATACGTCTTTTATTCAATTTAATACGTCTTTTTAAAAATTATAATACGTATTTGATTCAATTTAATACGTCTTTTATTCAATTTAATACGCCTTTTATTCAATTTAATACGTCTTTTATTCAATTTTAAACTTTCCAGCTTTAGACTTATTTTAATTTCTTCCATTTTGTTTACGTCTTTTATGTTAAAGCCCCGTAGTCATTTTCTTGTCTTTTTTTTTTTTAAATTTAATTCTTTAATTTTAATTTTTTTTTCGATCAAAGAAATATTACAATTTTGTTTAGGCATTTAAACAAAATAAGAAACAAATATATTACACTGATCCATTCGGTGAAAAATTAAACTATAATTGTCTAGCCGCAACTCATTCTCCCAACAATCAAAGGAAAAAAACCCAAAAAGCAAAATTAACTGTTTAAATATTTAGGTCATCTGAACTAACTAACTTTTTCAAAACTCGCGAATTATCTTTTAACATATACAGAAACTTTAAAGAAACTTACATTAGAAAACAAATAGCAAGTACGACAATCCTTGTTGCCTAAAATTAATTCGGGAAGAAATTATCTACTTTAACTCAAAATCTTTTTAGGTCATCAGAAATGATAATAATTTCCCCCGACCGTACGAACATGCAGCCATCTTTATATGATGTGAACAAACATTTTGCTGCCCAATTCCTCAGACAGGTTTCCTTCTATGAAGCATAACCCTATCACAGTAGCCTCCCTTTACCGTGCTAGAAAACTTCCTACCCCTGACGGTATCCTTTATTATTCATAGAGGATTGTTGTTACATCTGGGCTGGTGCACCATCCACCAGTCTCTCCCTCTTAGATAAGGTATCAAAAAGAGTATCTAATCTAACAGGATCCTCACTATCCACCAAGCTCCAGACCTTGCCACATCGTTGCAATGTTGCATGCTTGTGCTTGTTTTACAAGTACTTTAATAGAATGTGCTCCGATGAACTTGCTGATCTGGTGCCGCATCGACGTAAATACACTCGACTAACCAGACAATCTACTAAATAACATCAATCCACTCGGGAGAGCCCTATACTCTAATGGATTCTTTCCTCAAGCTGCGGGCCATTGGAACTCCCTCCCTGCATCCTGTTTCCCATATTTTAAATATAATTTCCGTCAGTCTGTAACGCGTTTTGACCGTCTATCATTGTTTGATAATGGCCCTATGGGAATGGACGTATCTGTTGGAAATCGTTGGTTTAACTTGCGCGAGTTAACACGGGTGCAGTTGAGTGCAGAAGAGGGCCTGTTCTCACAGTCAGAGCTAACAGACGTGACAAGGTTACCGTGTGACGAGACACCAGATCAAGATTCAGTCTGCACCTGCGAGAGACTCTGTGACGTCACTCGTTCTCGTGAGAAGCGGGTTTTCGTCAGTCTGATTCGGAAGGCGAACCGAGCAGGACGTGCGATTCACGATGTAAAAATAAGGGAAATATTTCCCTTAAGGGAATACAAGCGAGAGAAATCCTCCCCCCTCCCCTCTTTATGAATGGTTAAGAAAACATTGTTAACTAACTACGATAAAGTAGTGATTTTCTCTCTCCCTCTCTCTCGACGTAGTGAATGACTCACAGTTGAAATAACAACGTTTGTAATAAAATGAATTAAATATAAAAGCAGAGTTTGTCTTCGGAGTTCGTCATGAGGCTTTTGTTGCAGACATGGACGGCGTGGTTCACGGCAGGAAGGAAAGAACAAAGAATTCATCCACTAGACGACACACCACCCTCTACAACAGATGAGGGAGAAAATTAAGGTATGCACCATCATGGCTTACTTTGAAATATCGTTTTTGATCGTCCGTCACACATGTATTTAGTATTTTCTTCGTTAGTCTCTCATGCGTATTATGGAAATATCCTTTTTATTTTGGTCTGGCATGCTTAAGTTTGAATATTATTTTCATTTGTCTGTCACGCTTAGTCTTGAAATATTCCTTTTTTTTGGTCTGTTATGCTTAAGTTTTAATATTATTTTCGTTAGTCTGTCATGTTTAAGTTTGAAATATTATCTCAGCAGCCTGTCATGCTTTAGTTAATATATTATTGTCTACGGTCCGTCACGCTATAGTTTAAAAATATTTTCATCGCTAAACTCACAGATTGAATGGCCCCATTTTATTTCAACGCGTTAGAGCATCGTTCTAATAGTTCATGTCAAGCCGTCGTTTTTTTAAGCTCAAGTTTTGAACTATCATTTCCCTCGCTAACCGCGCAGATTAGATGGACGTACTTTTTAGAAACAAACAAAAAAAAAACGTTATCATTATTATTTTATTCTTTTCTTCACAAGCGAAGCGCAAATGTGATTGCCCATCTGATGCCAGTAAACCATTATTCGTTTTTATGTTTCAAAAAAGACATTGTATATTTGATAAGAAATGGCAGAATTGCTTGCTTGTGATTTTTCAATCGACTCTTAGACCACAAGACCTTTTCGCGTTTAATTGAGATCTTCAATATTGTTCTGTGCGCTCTCTGTTCAATTTGTCTCGACCCAATGAAATATTTTTTAATGTTCGTGATAACTTTTTATAGACGCAATTATAACAGTTTTGAAAGACACGATATTTTTCCCTATAAAAGCGCGGGAAATGTAATCCTCCAATGCATGATAAAGAGCAATATATATATATATATATATATATATATATATATATATATATATATATAGCATAATATAAAATGAAATAATAAAATATGATTTGATTCGCACCTTATTTTATTATTTCATTTTATACTATGCTATTAATGATCTATCCAGTATATTGAGCTTCAGTTTTTATCGTGATGATTCACTAATTAAAAGATATTAGTTGCCTGTTATATCTTTTGTTGGATTAACTTATATAACTATATATATATAGTTTAGCAGCAAATTGTTATTAAGACAGGCTTCATTAAATTCCACGGAGTTCTGCTTTTTTTAGATTTTCTTGGTTAGTCGTTCGACTCTTCGAGCGATTTTACGATCGTGTGGTAGTAGCTGGTGCAGTATAGCACCCATCGTTATGGTTTGGGTCAAATCTCGAGCGCTTTCGGACGTCTCGTCCAGTTTCAGGAGGTTGATTTTAGCTAATATGGGTCTTTTTCCGCTTCCATTTTTATAGCTTTTTTTTTCTTCTTCATTTTTTAATTTATTTATGTTTTATAGATTTACATATGTATAGATTTCTTTTTCCTTAAATGTTAATTGTTAAATACGGAAAGGGCATTAATGCCGGTCGTAAATGCGATTTTGTTTATCGTGGGTTGCATTTTTCTAATATATATAATATATATATATATATATACATATATATATATATATATATATATATATATATATATATATATATGTAAATGTAAATGAAAGAGGGATAAACATGTACGAATGAGATCTATTTCAACTTCGATTGTTCAATGCAAGGTGTACTCGGTAACACATGTTTCTTATTATTTCCTTAAGCCAAGGCTTTTCAAAGATTAAAATCTTATCATCAGAAGAATTACATAGATGGATAAGTTGACAGTGGAAAAGCCAACATTCAAAATTTGAAAAAATATTAAGTAATGGAAAGTAAGAGTATGCGTGTAAACAAATATGGGTCTGTCCAGCTAGTGAATGTCCGTTGATAAGGTGTCCGGTGAAAGGAGATTTAAAGATGGAAAAGAAGGGTTTTCGTGAAGGCAGCGTTGAAATAATTCAAAAGTTAAGTAAATCCAATAGAAAGATGTTTAGTTCAATCGTAGGTGGAACGCACTTATTCGGAAGTAATTTTGAGAATTCGGGCCATTTTAAAATACTTCCGTGGACCGAGAATGAGAGTAGTTTTCAGGGATTGAACTATGTATATTAAACGCAGGCAGTCGGGAATTTAAGTAGCGACTTCGATCGAGTCTAAGAAAAGCGACAGCTTGGATTGGAGACAAGGCCAAATGACGAAGTAAGGGAAGGGATAAAGATAAAAGATAATTTATTTTTATAATTGCTTTATCTCGTATATTGAGCTTAAACCATTTGACTATAGGTTCTATCTACTAAAAGTATACTTTTAGTTTCATATTATATATATATATATATATATATATATAAGAGGGTTATGTAGTTTGCTTGAAGCATTGTTTACTTGCATAACTTGAATTGTGATACTTAGAAGGCAATATAATGCCGAGGTATGACGGATAGACACAAGTTGGAGCAAATAAGACATATAATGGTAGAACAAATTAAATAGTTTCACCCTTAATACTATGTACACATATATATATATATATATATATATATATATATTTTTACAAACACACATATCTCTATCTATCTACACAATGTTACAATGTTATGTAATACATTTATCAAAATGGTCTGGCAGAAACTCCATATGATATTATAATATTTCAGGAATTATCTTCTTCAGTACCGTGCTCAACTCAAATTCAAACGTGCATATGAAGGACAGAGAGGATGCAGGCTCGCAGACAATACTTGTAATATATATATATATATATATATATATATATATATATATATATATATATATATATATATATATATATATATATATAAATATATATGAAGAAAAGTGAGGATAAAATGATCCGACATAACGTAAAATGAAAAAAAAGGAAATCAAAAAACTATGTGATTTATGTATTCATCAACGTTTCGTCTTTATTGAAAGACTGCCTCAGGGTGAAGAAGACAATGTAGATACATCATACAGTGTATAAATTTTTATTTGTCAGAGAGTGTCCAGACTTCGGCATTGCTGTAGACGCGTTTTAATTCGCCGTTCTCTGTTTTAAAATATGATTTTCATTCTTTGCTTGTTCACGCCAACAGCCATGCCGAAGTCTGGACACTTTCTGACAAATAAAAATTATTATTCTGTATGATTTTTCTACATTGTTTTCTTCATCCTGAGGAAGTCTTTTAATAAAGACGAAACATTCTGAGCCCTTTATCACCACCACCATCCATTCAAAACATTTCGAGGTATCGTATAATAAAAACGAAATGTTGATGAATACATAAATAATTTTTTAAAAGTTTTCCTTTTTCAATTCATATATATATATATATATATATATATATATATATATATATATATATATATATATATATATAATGGTAATAATCCAGGTAAAAAATATCCACAGGGTGGTAATCCAGAGAATTTTAACCGGGTTAATAAAAAGTGCTCAATATGAAAATAGAGCTTTATATATGATAATTTTTATTTACACAGACATGTACAAAATCTGCGACACTGGCATATCGATGTTATCGATCAACAGTTACTATAAACTGAGATCTCAGTTTATAGTAACTGTTGGTCGATAACATCGACATGCCAGTGTCGCAGATTTTGTACATGTCTGTGTAAATACATATTATCATATATATATATATATATATATATATATATATATATATATAAGAATAATATTTTGGAGGCGATAACAATGCGTTGTTGGAGTGACACATATACGACACGTGGAATCGTAAAAACAAAGTGACAATATTGAAGAGTCAATAATTTTCAAATTTTTTTTTTATTTACCAGTGTATCGTTGACCGTGGTGTTAGGTTGGAGTGTGTCCTTTTCATTATTATTTTTTATTTTCGAGGGAAGCCCTCATCCTCAGAAATACAATAAATACAACCACTCGTTGGAGTGTGTTTTTTTGCCAAAAGCCGGGGCCGGAAATGCTGGTTTGTTTTATAGTAGCAGGTCCGCAGAGGTTTGTTTATTTATTTATTTATTTTTTTCTATATAATTTATTATTTACAATTTTTTTTAATTTTTACTTTTTTATAACCGTTGAGTAATTTATTTTATGTCCCTTTAGAGTTTTAATTAATTTCGACTCGTTCTATAAATTTACCGTGTGTGTGTAGTAGCAGATGTGATTGGGTGAGGAATCCTGGGGATAGGAGTGGGGCGTCGTTAATAGAGCCTTTGGTATATATATGTGTGTGCGTGCGTGTGTGTGTTGGTGTATGTATATATGTATATATATATACGTATATGTAAAATACATACATGCATACATTTTTTTATTTTATTTATTTATTCATTTATATATATGTTGTTTTTTTGTTTTTTCCGTTTTTTTGTTGTTTTTTTCGTTCGATTCTATATTATTATTTATCTATATTATTAGATTTTGTTATGTGCAGTCGTGGTATACAATGGTCGGGATTTCTAGTTTATATGTAAGGCGGGCAACATGTGCAACCACCTGTCTGAGTTAGCAGCGGGTGCAAGTGGCTGTGTGTGCACCAGTGTCAGTAATTGGGCTAATAATATGGACCTAACTAACTTCATTTAGTGTTGTTTTCGTTAATAGTATGTCCGCATAGTATCATAGATGTTTGTCAGTATAATGTGTATGATGGTGCTTGTCGTGTGTGGTTATATTAAGAAGTTGGAGTTTAGCTCGGCTCTGATGTTCAATTTAGGAGATAGCTTTCTAATTAATATTGATTCTTTAAGTCTGAGATTGCCCTGGTCTCTTTCGCTAGCTAGTATCTTGACTCGTATGTCTTTGGTGGGGTTGTGGCCATGTGTTATATGTTTTTGGAAGGATGATGCCTTGGTGGTTATGTGTTCCTTAATTCGTATATGCAAAGGTCTCACTGTACTGCCGATGTAGAATTCATTGCAGACCGCACATTGTATCTGGTATATAGCATATGTGTGGTTGCATAAACCTGTGTTGTTGATGGGGCAGTTTGCTAGGGTGCAAGGGTTCGTGTTGAAAGGTGTTCTAGGTTTAGATAGGTGTTGTCTTAGTGTAGGTCCGGAGTGTGTGAGTTGAATGTCTAAGTGTTCTTTGTGGATGGCTTTGCGTATGGCCGAGGTTATTCTATCGCTAAAGTGTGGTATTTTAAGGAAGCATGTGTTAGAGGGAGTTTGTTTACGGTGTTTTCTAGATGTCTTATTGTAGTGTCTGATGTTTGTAGGGTATCCATTCCGCTCGAGTATCTGTTGGAAGTGTCTAACAGAGGATGTCTTGTCGGTTTCTGTAGTACATTTGCCACGGATATAAATTTAAATAATTAAATATAACTTTTATATATAGGTAAGCTTGTTTTGTTTTTTGTAAGACTCATCAGTATGGATTCAAACGACTGGCCTACCTACCAACGAGTTCGAACTTACAACCTCTAGGGCAGGGGCGGGCAATCTTTTAAGAGTAAGGGCCAGATGAGACTTTTGAAAGGAGATAGCGGGCCGGAGTGAAAAACGAAATCTCAGAATTACTATATTTTGTTTACATGAATAAATTGTACAGAAATTACATTGAACACTCTACAAATCTGATATTTTTTCTCAAGAGACTTCTGTATGTGATGTTATAAAAGGCGCTGACGAAGAGCCATTTTGGAATCATAAAAAATAATGACGGGGGAAGTAGCAAGTTGATTCAGCATTCGTTTTAACACACCTCACATAGGTACTATGTTTCATGCCCTTTCCTCGTCTCACGTTTCCTTTTTGCCTCTCTCTTTCTCTTTTTCTATTTTCATCTCAGGCCAAGGATTTGAAATTAATAGTTACAGAAAAATCAAATATATATGCATCATCGCTCGCTGATATTTATACATTTTTATCCCACTGTAAATCTTAATAGAAACTAACTTTTACGTCTATGTCACAAAATGATATGAGTTTTACTGAGAGGTCCGCGGGCCGGATTGCAATAATAAAGCATAGCAGGGTGGAGGGCCGGAAACTAAGCTTTCGCGGGCCGGATGTGGCCCGCGGGCCGGAGGTTGCCCGCCCCTGCTCTAGGGTCTTGTAACCAACGTCGTAAATACCTCGGCTAGCTGACCATCTGCGCGACTGAGACGTGTAAATACGGTTTTGATTAAAGCACTTACCGATAATTGAATGAAAAGTGTTAAACCAAAGGGAAGGAACTATGACGTTACTGCCAGAGCGATATAATAATTTTGTCCTGATGAACGTTCTGTACAGTACAACTTGTCCTCAATCGGGCGGATACCGACACATGGGATTACGACGTCACAGTAGATAATTAATTAATATTTAATGACTATGTTGCACTGCTATCTATAAAAACCGACGTACATAAGTCATTGCATTGATAAGAGATATTATCAAATTGAAGGCGATAAATGTATAAACAAACGTGTCAGGCTAAGATACGCATAGACATATTTTAAATACGCTAATCGATCGATAGACTCACACATATCGAACTCTGCCCCCCCCCGCGCTTTCGCCCTCCCCGCGACAGAACTCAGACACAAATAGATAGCGACGAAACCAAGAAACGACAAGATCGCGTTTTGATAGTCAAAGATCCACGTCTGATAAATCCATCCCGCTCGTCCATTGATCGCCGCATCATATCAAATGGTCTTGACGGTTTATTTTTAGCCATTTTTAATACCGTTACTATTAATGACTGAGCCTAAACACAGACGCCATTTTGTACGGAAAAGTGGCGAACAATTACGGCTAGAATCTATACGGATATAAGTGAAACGAAGTTGTCTGTCGGTTTTGGGTATAGTCTTCTGCCTGCCTTAGCCACGTTAATGTAATTAACATCTGAGTCTGTTTAGCGCGATTTATGGGGTAAGGGCGAGATGATTTGAACATTGACCCATTGATAACGGGCAACAACGATCGTCAACGTGACGGCGATACGTAATGCCTCCATATTGTACGGAAAAGTTGCGAACAATTACGGCTAGAATCTATACGGACATAAGTGAAACGAAGTTGTCTGTCGGTTTTGGGTATAGTTTTCTGCTTCCCTTAGCCACGTTAATGTGAGTAACATGTGAGTCTGTTTAGCGCGATTTATGGGGTAACATTGCCCCAGTGATAACGGGCAGCAACGGTCGTCAACGAAGGCGAAACATGTAGATTTATGCAACTAATTTGTTTTACCTGATGAATTATATGTAAAAATTCCTGGCAGCAAATCGTGATGTTTGAGCAAGGCCCTATTTACTTGCTTCCACGCGAGGACAGAGTCAGACACAAGGCCGCTTTTTAATGTGGAGAAATCCAGCTTAATAAGAAGGGGGAGTCTCGATCGACACACAAAATACAAATTGCTTTCATCCATCTCTTGCATCTCTCAATTTCTCGTTCGCATCTCTTTCTCTCTCTCTCTGGTACTCGCTTGTCTCTCCCCCCCCTCTCTCTCTCTCTCTGGTACTCACTTGTCTCTCTCCCTCTCTCTCTCTCTCTGGTACTCACTTGTCTCTCTCCCCCCTCTCTCTCTCTCTCTGGTACTCACTTGTCTCTCTCCCCCCTCTCTCTCTCTCTGGTACTCACTTGTCTCTCTCCCCCCTCTCTCTCTCTCTGGTACTCACTTGTCTCTCTCCCCCCTCTCTCTCTCTCTCTGGTACTCACTTGTCTCTCTCCCTCTCTTTCTCGTACTAACTTGTCTCTCTCCCCCTCTCTCTCTCTCGCTGGTACTCACTTGTCTCTCTCCCCTCTCTCTCTTGTACTCACTTGACTCTCTCTCCCCCCTCTCTCTGTCTCGTACTCACTTGTCTCTCTCCCCCTCTCTCTCTCTTGTACTCACTGGACTCTCTCCCACTCTCTCTCTCTCTCGCACTAACTTGTCTCTCCCCCCTCTCTCTCTCGTTGGTACTCACTTGTCTCTCCCCCTCTCTCTCTTGTACTAACTTGAGTCTCTCTCTCCCTCTCTCTTTCTCGTACTAACTTGTCTCTGTCCCCCTCTCTCTCTCTCGCTGGTACTCACTTGTCTCTCTCTCCCTCTATCTCTCGTGCTCACTTGTCTCTCTCCCCCTCTCTCTCTCTCTCTCTCTTGTACTCACTGGACTCTCTCCCACTCTCTCTCTCGTACTAACTTGTCTCTCCCCCCCCTCTCTCTCTTCTACTTACTTGACTCTCTCTTCTCCTCTCTCATACTAACTTGTCTCTCTCACCCTCCATCTCTCTCTCTTGTACTCACTTGACTCTCTCTCTCTGCCCCTCTCTCTCTCCCCCTTCTCTCTCTCGTAATCACTTGTTTCTCTTCCCCTCTCTCTCTCTCTCGTACTAATTTGTCTCTCTCCCTCTCTCTCTCTCTCTCTCTATCTCTTGTACTCACTTGACTCTCTCGCCCCTCCCCTCTCTCTCGTACTAACTTGTCTCTCCCCCTCTCTCTCTCTCTCTTGTACTCACTTGACTCTCTCTCCCCCCTCTCTCTCGTACTAACTTGTCTCTCTCTCTTTCCTGTACTTACTTGACTTTCTCTCCCCTCTCTCTCTCGTACTCGCTTGTATCTCTCCCCCCTCTCTGTCTCTCTCTTGTACTCACTTGTTTCTCTCCCCCTCTCTCTCTCTCTCGTACTAACCTGTCTCTCCCCCTCCCTCTCTTGTACTCACTTGACTCTTTCCCTCTCTCTCTCGTACTAATTTGTCTCTCTCCCCCTCTCTCTCTCTCGTACTGACTTGTCTCTCTCCCTCTCACATCTCTCTCACTATCACATCTCTCCATCTCGCAACTCTCTCTCTCTCTCTCTTGCACCTATTCTTCGCTCATATCTCTTGTATCCGCATCTATATCGTACTCACTTCTCTCTCTCTCTCTCTCTCTCTCTCTCTCTCTCTCTCTCTCTCTATCATATTTCTCTAACTCTCGTATCTCCCGCTCTCCAATCTCTTGCATATCTCTCGCTTCCATCTCTCTCTCGCTCTCTGCCCTCCCCCTCTCGATCGCTCACGTCTCGCTCACACACAATCTACCTTTCAGCCATTCCCAAAATGTTAGATTTGCTTTGCTTCAAATTCGTTCAAAATCGATCAATACGCACACAAAATCGAAGGCAGATCCCTGAAATAACTGACAGAAGAAATAGATAGCGATACGAAAACAAACGAAAAAAAAAGGGCAGCGATAGGATTACACGTTGATGGTAAAAGATCCACGTTCGATAAATCCCGCTTTTCTTTCTTGGATGGATTGGCGCAGACTCTCAAATGTTGGCGACTTTATATTTAGCAAATATTTTTGCCAATATTATTTATGATCGCGCTAAAAACGGCCGCGATTTTTGTACGGAGAAGTTGCGAAGAATTACCGCTTTTGGCACGGGGAGAATATACACCGACATCGTGAAAGATGCGTATCTGTCAGTCCATTGGTCGGCATTGATCGCCTTCTAATATCCTTTATATATTTCCTTTTGGATATATATATATATATATATATATATATATATATATATACATATATATATATATATACATATATATATATATATATATATATATATATTGGTACAGAAAAATAAGTACAACATTCGTACCGTCGGTTTCAAGCACGGAAGGACTTAGCCATCCGGCTCTCTTCAGCTTCTGTTGTTATCTGTTTCGGAAATGTGAAGTCACGTGTCACTCTCGTTTGGACGCGTTATTTGCTTAGAGTGTTGTGTATGTTTGTTTAAATTTAGTGTAAGGAAGGTTGGATAAAAAGGGGGAGGGTGAAAAGTAACAGTTGAGATTTAAACCGGAGGAGGTTAAAAAATAAAAAAAATAAAAAATGTATTTTTATATAATTCCCGTGAGTCAATATTATGAGTTTCGTATATTTGGCCGTTACTGTTTTGGGGTTTGATGATGTGTGTTCCAAATGAATTAGGGAGAGAGAATGGGTGTAAGGATTAAAGGGGTTTAAAAGGAACAACATTAATTAATTTCGTGTTTAAATCCTGCATTAAAGGACTTTAAATCAATCCCGGAGGAATTTAAATAAAGGTATCATCCGGACGGTATATATATATATATATATATACATATATATATATATATATATATATATATATATATATATATATATATATATATATATATATATATATATATATAATATTAGTATGATTATTGTTACTTATACATACATGTACATAATCTGCGACACTAGCATGTCGATGTTATCGATCAACAGTTGTTAAAAGCTGATATCTATTTAGAAAGAAAGTTTTCTTTCCAACTTAAATTTAAAGTAAAGTTCAGATTTTTATTATGCCTAATGAAAATCAGCTTTTAACAGCTGTTCATCGATAACATCGACATGCCAGTGTCGCAGATCATGTACATGTCTATATAAATAATAATAATAATAATAATAATAATAATAATAATAATAATAATAATAATAATAATAATAATAATATATATAAAAGCTCTATTTGATATTGAGCACTCTATATAAGCCTGGTTGAAATTCTTTTGAATTTTATTCTTTGGATGTTTACCTTACCTGGATTATATATATATATATATATATATATATATATATATATATATATATATATATATATATATAACATTAGATAAAATGAAAGAATAAAATAAGGTGCGAATCAAATTTTATTACAATTCAAAGTTCAAGCAAAGTAATTGAAAGTCCTTAACCCATGGGTTTTCAAAGAAAATTCCACTCGTCAGATGATCATTACCGCAGTGGAATTACATCGAGTAAATAAAACATACTTTGAAAACATAAAGTTAAAAATATAAAAATATAATAATAATAATAAACAAAATTAATAATAAAAAATATAAAATAATAAATATATGTAACACAAATGGTATCGGACAAAAACATATATTTAAGTTGAAATACCCCATCAAGGTACGGCTAGAAATAATATTGATTAAAGTAGTTTTTCAAAGGTAAGGTAGTCCAAATTGAGGAAATTAAATCCCAAATTAAAATATTAGTTGCTTCTTATATATTTTGTTGTATTAACCTTATATATATATATATATATATATATATACATATATATATATATATATATATATATATATATATATATATATATATATATATACATATACATATACATATACATATATATACATATACATATATATATATATATATATATATATATATATATATATATATATATATATATATATATATACATATAGCACCTTGAAAAACCTGGGGAAAAAACAGTTTTCAGAATTATACATCGGGAATCAGTTTAGCATATAAATTTAACTTAAAACGATCACCCATCTCCGGGCCAGTGTTTAACAAAATACCGTTTTAAGAGCATATGCTCAGACTTTTTGTTGTTGGGAAGTAAAAAAAGGATTAAAAAAAACTATTATAACCCTACTATTTCATCAAACGCGTTCAGCAACAGCCCTGAGCCTCCCTCCACCAAAATATCTCCCTTTCTTTACTCTAAGTCAGGGTGACACTTTTTAAAACTTCCACTAACCTTAAGTCGGAGTGGAAACAGAAGTATGTTCCTCCATCCCCCCTCAAAAAACATCCACCCTCCCTTAATTTTACCACTCACCCTAAGTTTGGGTTACACTTTCTGAAACAAACTACTAACCCTAAGTCCGGGTGGAAACAGAATAATCTCTCCCCCCCCCCAATAAAAAAAACATAATTACAAAGAATTAACAAAACAACAACAAAAAAGAAACTTATTCCTATAGCGGAGGGATATTGTCCCTCCTCTCCTATATGGGAGGGGATATCGTCCCCTCTCCCCTATAGGGGATGGATATCGTCCCCCTCCCCCACAAAAACACTTAGACACATCGATGTTATTTGTTTGAAAACAACATAGTAGATACTTATTTAAAATATTTAGTTTAAATTATCGAGGGGAACTAACACCCCCTTCTCCGATTAACAACTATGGAGGAAAGAACCTAGCACCTCCTTTCCCTTTCTCATTTAAAATAAATGAATGAATTAAAAAAATTTTTTTCCTAAAATATGGACTAAAACTAGAGCATATTAAAACTACAGGAGAAGGAACCACCATGAAGCTTAGAGAAATCCATTTTATTTGCTTGAAAACAAGAGACTGAATTCTTGCAATAAACAGTAGATCAAATATAAAATAATTTCAGACAGAAATGACGACAGTCAAATGTCGATACGTAGCATATAAGCCTTCCCTTCAAAATATCGTGTTTATCTGCTGAGGACAAACCGCTTTGATGTAATCAGAAAAAAACCTTAACCCTAACCTTAAACCTAACCAGACCCTAACCCTAACCTTTAACAAAAACACTAATCCTTACCCAGACAAAAACCCTAACCCTTACCATAACGTTTACCCATACCATAAGCTAAACCAAACTCTAACCTTAAACTTAACCCTACTCTAGCTCATACCCATACCTTAACCAATACGCTAACACAAACCCTAACTCTAACCCAAACCTAAACAAAGACCTAGACTGAAACCCTAACCCAAACCCTAAACCTTACCCTAACCCTAACCTAAGCTCTAACCCTAACTCTAACACTAACCCATACCCATACCCTAACCCACACCCTAACACTAACACTAATCCTCACACTAACCCTAACCTTGACTCTAACCCAAACCCTAACCCTAACCTTAATCCTAACCCTATTCCTAACCCTTACCCAGACCTAAACCCTAACCCTAACCCTTAACTATACCATAACCCTAACTCTAACTCATGCACTTATCTTAACCCTAACCCTAACCATAACCCTAATCCTAAAACAAACTCTAACCCTAACCCTAACCCTAACCCTAACACTTACCCTAACCCAAATCCTAACCCTAATCCTAACCCTAACCCTAACCCTTACTCTAACCCTAACACATATCCTAACCCTAACCCTAACCCTAACTCTAACCCTAATTATAACCCTTACCCTAACTTTAACCCTAACCATAACCCTAAGCATAACCCTAACCCAAACCATTACATTAACCCTTACTATACCCCTAACCCTTAACCTAACCCTAACCCCAACCCCCACATTTTAACTGTTTTCAAAATATATGAACACACACACCCACACACACACCCACACACACACACACACATATATATATATATATATATATTGTTAGCTTCGTATCTAAATTACCTTAATTTACATCTGAAGGCTAATTGATGTAACTTTAGAAAATAAAAAAATTACCCTCAAGTGAATTAGAATTTTTGTAAATAAATTATAGAACTTATTAACTATTTTAACAAATATTATGAAATTCAAATTTTTAAATATCCGCACAACTCTTTTAGATGTACTAGCTCTGAACAAAAAATTCAAAATGGCGTATTAGTGGGTTCCCCCACGTGTGAGTTTGCTCTTTTATTTGTTTTTTGTTTGGTTTCAACCAAAAATGAACCACTGTATAGTATAGTTTTTTTAAGACACTTTTTTTACTGAATTTTCTGAGATTTTGTAATGTTACAGAGACGATATTGACATAAAAATGTTATTTGGCACAAGACAAATGAAACGGACCGTAATACATATATCTCACAGAAATGTTATGTTTTCTGGAAATATTAAAAAATAAAAATAAAAATAACAAAATAAAAACATGGTTATTGGAATATAACATGAACCTGACATATATATATATATATATATATATATATATATATATATATATATATATATATATATATTTAGATTTTTCACTGAGAAGATAGTTTATTCAGTAAAGACCGGAATCAGTCCAATAAAAATAAGCTCGATGATACTCGATTACAGGGTACAGAGCATTTACATGTGTTTTTTTAAGGTTTACCAAAACATTTCGTTCAAGAAATCATTCATCACAGCAGAAGACTTTTTCCTTTCAA
>OY744553.1:2634985-2647485 GCA_963556195.1 Sepiola atlantica
TTATAAAAATTCTAATTCAAGTGAGGATAATTTTTTTCTTACTAAAGTTACATCAATGTCTATTTAGATTATTTGAATACGAAACACATTTAAGTTCAACAGTTTAGAGCTAGTTTCATAATGTCAAACGTCGATTTAAGCAACTATTAAAAATTGTTATACTTCGGTGTTTTTGTGGAAAATATATAGTATTTATCAATAAATCGTTTCCATCAATACTAAGATAAGTTAATTTCCCAGAATTCTTCACTTAAGTAGTAAGTTTATAATTAAATGCGAAACTAAGGGGGGGGGGGATTTGTCACTCACAACGAAGATATCTTACAGTTACCTAGACATGATTCCAAAATACCGAAGGGAGCTATTAAATATTTATTTATTTTATTTCTTAAAGTATTATGATGATTCAATAGTAGTTTTTATTTTTATTTTTTTTATTTTACGGACATTTGTACTTAAAGTTAATCATGATTACGTTTTAAATCTAATTCGCATTATCATGTGAACACCTACAAACACAAATGTCAACACTAGGTCCCACTTTAATTTCATGCTTATATTTAATATTAGGTCGTGTGCATTCTATTATTTATTTATTAATACGTCTATTAATATACATATACGAAGATGTTTAGTATTTATTAATAAATCGTTTCCATCAATACTAAGATAAGCGTAATCACCCAAAAAATTCTTCACTCAAGTAGTAAGTTTCTATTAAATGCGAAACTAAGGGGGGGATTGGTCACTCACAACGAAGATATCTTATAGTTACCTAGACATGATTCCAAATACCGAAGGGAGCATTAAATATCTGGTTATTTATTTTATTTTATTTTTTATAAATGATGTTAAAATACCTCATTTTAAAGTATTATGAGAATTCAAAAATAGTTTTAAGGACTTTTTATAGTTAAAGTTAATCGTGATTACGTTTTAAATCTAATTCGAATTATTATGTGAATACCGACACGCACCAATGTCAATTTTTATGTGAAATCTCTACACAGACGGATTTTTCCTTTGGTGTTTATATGTTCTATATTTTATATGTTCTATATTTTTACTTTTCTAGTGTCATATTGTGTGTGATTATGTCTAAAGGGCTTTTATAGTGGGTGTTTTTAATATGTTATTTTTTCAAAATATTCAAAATAAAGTAAAGCATTACATTGAATTATTTTGCTGAAAGTTTAGGTATTATATTAGAAACTAAAGGGACTATAGATTTAGTGATTGCTTTAGGGTGGTTAGGGATAGGTTAGGGTTAGGGTTAGGGTTAGGGTAAGGGATAGGGTTAGGGTTAGGGTTAGGGTTAGGGATAGGGTTAGGGTTAGGGACAGGGTTAGGGTAAGGATTAGGGTTAGGGTTAGGGTTAGGGTTAGGGAAAGGGTTAGGGTTAGGGTTAGGGTAAGGGTAAGGGATAGGGTTAGGGTTAGGGTCAGGGATAAGGATAGGGTTAGGGTTAGGGTAAGGGATAGGGTTAGGGTAAGGGTAAGGGTAAGGGTTAGGGTTAGGGTAAGGGTAAGGGTTAGAGTTAGAGTTAGGGTTAGGGTCATGGATAGGGTTAGGGTTAGGGTTAGGGTTAGGGTCAGGGATAGGGTTAGGGTTAGGGTAAGGGATAGGGTTAGGGTAAGAGTTATCAACATACAATAATGTTAAGTTAGGTTTATATTAGGGTTTACGGTTAGGGTTAGGGTTAGGGTTATCAACATAAAATCATGTTAACTAAAGTTTATATTAGGGTTAGGGTTAAGGTAAAGGTTAGGGTTATCAACATAAATTAATGTTAAGTTAGGTTTATATCAGGGTTAGGGTTAGGGTAAGGGTAGAGTAAGGGTTAGGATTAGGGTTTAGAGTTAGGGTTAGGGTTATCAACATAAACTCATGTGAAGTGAAATCTCCTCCCCTATAGTTTCAAATAGTGAATAAGTCCTGCACACCCATAATTATACCAAAAACATTGCAGTTTCTTTTTGTTGTTGTGTTAATTCTTAGATGTTTTTTTTTATTTGCGGGGGGGGGGATAATTCTGTTTCCACCCGGACTTAAGGTTAGTAGTTTGTTCCAGAAAATGTCACCCAAACTCAGGGTTATCACATGTTGTATATTAAAACAATGTTTACGTTCTTATTATTAGGGTTTTGGGACGAGCAATGTTTTTTTCGTGACTGCTTATTTGAATTGTCGGCACGAATACAGCAATAATGAATTTATTTGGAAATGTCGTAAAGCTTTTTACTTCCGCTTTTCTACTGTAGTAATCTGTTTAACACTTATCCGTCAATCATTCGCTCGATCCCATCCATCTTTAGCCACCGAAACTGTGTTACCAAACATGTCCGGCGGTTTACTTTCTTATTTCGTTGTTTTTCGCTTTGTGTCTTTTTCAACGACAAAAACAATACGACAGATTAAATGTCGATCGATATTACTAACACTGGAGAACAGATACTACACTTTTTTCTTCAAGAAGCGTTGACATACTGCCTATGAGGGCAGAGTTAAAAACATAGTCAGATCTTTATTGCGGGAAAAATATAGCTCTTTGAAAAGTGTGACTGTTGATTGGAATTAAAATAAATATTGGTTAAGTCTAGAAGGATTTATCGTTCACTGAATAGTGCAGTCTCAGAACAGATACTACACTTTTTTCTTCAAGAAGCGTTGACATACTGCCTATGGATAATTATTTGATTGCATCCCCATAAGGGTAGAGTTAAAAACATAGTCAAATCTTTATTGTGGGGAAAATATAGCTCTTTTAAAAGCGGGAGTGTTGATTAGGATAAAAATAAAAATTGCTTAGGCCTAGAAGGATTTATCGTTCTCAGAACAGATACTACACTTTTCTCTTCATCCAAAGACCAAAGAAACTCGGTTTTAATGGTAATTGTTACTTATGGCGACGCTCATATTTTTCTAAGAAAATAGCGAAAACTTCTGAAATGTTTTGAACAAAAAAAACTTCCTCAACGAATAATAAATTAAAAAAAAAAGTTCTGTTTGTTAAGATCACACGCCCTTTCGAACCCAGAAGGTTCCAGATGATGTCAAGTGCAGACACAGCGTCGTCGAGATAAATCCATCGACGTGATTTACGCGTTTAGGTGTCGCCTCTGAAAACGACTTCCATCCAATTTGGGACCGATTGGCATCGGTGAGTTAAGGTCGGTGCTCTCTCTTCTCTGTTTTTGATTTTATTACGAGAATTGTTTATACAATTGACGGTGTTGAAAGAAAAGCGCACGACAGCTGTGAATTACCAGAACCGCTGGTGTGTATATGCGTCGTTGAATCACTTTTAGATGCGTTGAACGTCCGACAAATCATGGGCTGTTCTGTGGCGCTTTTGTTTCAAATAGTATTGGCATCGTTAAACACATAATATTATAGATGTGTGTGCGCACCTTTAAATTCTTTTTTAAAAACTTGGTTCACCCCAAACAAGACGAGTATCCACTGAAGACGTCAGGGGCTACAGAGAATTAGGGTGTAATTTTGGAGGGTAACCCGAACCTGGGAGCTGTGCGTTAGATTTAGCAGGTGTTTGGAGAAAATGCGATGTGTAACACAAATTAAAGAGTGGTTCAAGTGATTCAAACATGGCCGCACATCAGCGGAGAGTGACCAGCGTGCTAGCAGGCCCTAAACTGCTCGGAGTTCAGCTGTTGTTGAGAGGGTGCGAAACAAGAGATAATGCGAAACGTGAAGACGGAGATGAACACCATTCCAAAAGAAGACGCCCAGAGGTCTTTCCGGCAGTGGATGGATCGGCGGGCTAAGTGTGTGCAAGCAGAAGGGGTCTACTTTGAAAGGGATTAGGGTCCCAACCCCGTCACGTATTTTAAATATTTTTCTGGCCTGGATATGTTTTTATATATATATATATATATATATATATATATATATATATATATATATATATATATATATATATATACACACAATAATATATTTATAAATAAATATTAAATATTTAAATACCTAGAGACATCGATGTTTCATGCTAACGCCATCTTCAGTCTAGGAACTAATTCCCAACGGTCGGCGGGCGCGAACCCCGAACACAAATCACCATTGATTCATAGTCGGAGATCTATATATATAGATATATATCTATATATAGAGATCTCTATATATATAGATATATAGATATATTTTGGTACAGAAAAATAAGTACAACATTCGTACCGTCGGTTTCAAGCACGGAAAGACTTAGCAATCCGGCTCTCTTCAGCTTCTGTTGTCATCTGTTTCGGAAATGTGAAGTCACGTGTCACTCTCGTTTGGACGCGTTATTTGCTTAGAGTGTTGTGTATGTTTGTTTAAATTTAGTGTAAGGAAGGTTTAATAAGGTTTGAAAAAAAGGGGGAGGGTGAAAAGAAACAGTTGAGATTTAAACCGAAGGAGGTTAAAAAGAGATATAAAAAATATAACATATAAAAAAATAAAAAAATGTATTTTTATATAATTCCCGTGAGTCAATATTATGAGTTTCGTATATTTGGCCGTTACTGTTTTGGGGTTTGATGATGTGTGTTCTAAATGAATTAGGGAGAGAGAATGGGTTTAAGGATTAAAGGGGTTTAAAAGGAACAACAATAATTAATTTCGTGCTTAAATCCTGCATTAAAGAACTTTAAATCAATCCCGGAGGAATTTAAATAAAGGTATCATCCGGGCGGTCTAAGGGCAGTAACTCTGTGGGGGGGTTTAAATGGTTTGAAACCGTTTAATTGAATCTGTTTGGGAGATGTAGGAGATTAGTATTATGACCGAGAAATGGTGGGGACTTATGGGAGTAATAATAATGTTGTATATAGATATTTTCTTTTTTTCTTTTTTCTTTTTCTTTTTTTTTTTTTCTTTTTTTATATATTTTTTTTAGATCTCTTTAAATCTCCTTCGTCCACACGATAGTGACACGTGACTTCACATTTCCGAAACAGATGACAACAGAAGCTGAAGAGAGGCGGATGGCTAAGTCCTTCCGTGCTTGAATCCGACGGTACGAATGTTGTACTAATTTTTCTGTACCAAAATAAATAAATGTTACGCTCTTAATTCTTAAATTTTAAATTTAATTCTTAACTAATCGAGCACTCTGCTGGGATTCTTCCTGCTGTATTACAAAGAAGTTATATATATATATATATATATATATATATATATATATATATATATATATAGATATATTCAAAATATTTTCAAAATATCTTTCCACGCAACCACGTGACACACACGCCATATCAACATTTTCGTCCTAATATCAAGACGAATTTCAACTTGGCTGCGATAAGTATGTCTCAATCAAGAAGAAACAAAAAGAAAATAAAGAAATATTCTTCTGAAGATGGTATATATTACAGAAAGTACTAAAGTTTATAAAAAAAATGTTTTTAAGATAAATAAATAATTTATTTTTACAAACAAATAATTTGCGTTGTGCAACGTTTTCTAAATATTTTATATAAAAAATATTCTCTTTAATATATATATATATATATATATATATAATTAATCTATATACATATATATATATATATATAATTAATCTATATACATATATATATATAATTAATCTCTCTCTCTCTCTCTCTCTATATATATATATATATAATTAATCTATATATATATATATATATATATATATATATATATATAGATATAATCTATATATATATATATATAATTAATCTATATATATATATATATATATATATATATATATAATTAATCTATATATATATCTATTAATAATAGAGTTTATGTATCTGTCTGTCTGTCTGTCTGTCTGTCTGAAGCCGAAACTCCAGTATGACTATTTTACTGAAATTAATCTTTTTATATAAAAAATTATTATTAATATATATATATATATATATATATATAAATAATCTTAGACTAAAGTATAGATTTTATACGTTAAAATAGCATTTTCGTCGGTTTGTCAGGATTCAAAATGGAAAAAAAAAATTCTTCTGTAAAAGAGGGATCAATGGACGCAATTTAAACCTTCCCAATTTTTTTATTTGTAGATTATTTTTCGCTTTGGACTCAAATCAAAGCAAGTGGCGCCAGATTCGTGTTGCGAATAGATTTTCAGGTAACGAATGGGTTTTACGATAATGCCATCCGAGAAGTTGCTCTTCTGGCTTATATCGACATTTTTTTTTGTTTTTCCCTTCTTCTCAGCTTTCTTATCGATAAATCCCTAGACGCCATATTGAATTCGACAGGGTAATTAATGTTAACCGTTAGACGTTTTTTATGAATGAGATAAGAAATGTTATAACTCGACAGCAGGTAAAGCACATAATATACTCATATGTAAAACCTTATCTCACTACATTTAACTACTTTTAAAACAGTCTATAATAAAATATTGTATGGAGTTATTCATTTGTAATTTCATTGTATTATTTCTCATATATATATATATATATATATATATATATATATATATATATATATATATACACAATAGTTTCCTGGATATTGACAGTAATAAGTAAACGTGTTTCTCCCTACACACATATATATATATATATATATATATATATATATATATATATATATATATATATATATATATATATATATATATATAACAGGTCTCCTGTTTTTGTTTCACTCTCAGATAATTACCCCCCCTTTTTTTTTCTTTTTTTTTCTTACTTATATTTTTTCATTTATTAATTTTCCAACGAATGTTAAGTCTGCAATATCTTGGATTTAGTTAGTTTGTCTGGGAATTTAAACTGACTTTTTACATATTTTCATATTTTTTTTTAATGACTCAAAGCTTCTTTAGACTATATATATATATATATATATATATATATATATATATATATATATATATAATAAGAAGAGGCTGTTTGCTTGAAGCATTGTGTGTAATATGTATATAGAGAAGTATTAGAAGGCTATCGCAATGCAAGAAATGGGAATATGTCGGCGTTGAGAAGTAAGACAAAAACAAGTAATTTTTTCATATATATTAGAAATAAAAATCTTTTTTTTTAAATATATATAAAAAAATCACTGTTTTTGTCTTACTTAAGGCCTTAAGGAAAATTTTAGCAATTTTCTTTTTTTTTCCACCCGCCCGTTTGATTGATTAAAAAATGTTTCCTTTAGAATATATATATATATATATATATATATATATATATGTTATTATTTATTATCTATGTACGTATACGTTCGTCCTTTTTAATAATCGGGACTCATCAGCATAGAGATACGACTATTCACTACCGGTCATGCGATTCGAAACCCCGGAATACAAATATAAATATATATATACATGGTAAACAGCTGATGATCCCCGTGTTAATATTAGATGCTTACGTTAAGGTCTCCTGTTTTTGTTTCACTGTTAGATACTTAATCCCCCTTTTTATTTTATTTACTTACTATTATATATTTTATTTATTTATGAATTTTCCAACGAATGTTAAGTCTGCACTATTTTGGATTTAGTTAGTTTCTGTGGGAATTTAAACTGCATTTTCCTTTTTTTGTCTATTTGTTTAAAATAACTGAAAGCTTCTTTAGACTATATATTGGGTATTTAGATCTGTATGGCTAGGTTTCCTTCCTCTTATCTATTTGCCTTTCTGGTACCTAAGGTACTAAAGCTTTTTTTTTTTGTTTTTTTTTCAATGCAACTTTAATTCCTATATAATTTTATAGCTACCATATCGCAGAATGGTTTTTGGGTGTAGTGTTTAGATAGTATTTTTTTATTTTGATTATTATTATTATTATTACTAGCGGGACCCGTGTAAATTACACGGAATTTTAAAATTTAAAAATTTTAATTTTTACTTACACCGTATTGTGTACGTTTTTTTTTTTTAATCATTTCTTGAAAATAAAACTGAAAAAAGTGACGAAGTTATCGTCTGCCACACTGGCCCTAACTCTAACGACGGGGTCAAAGTTAGCGCGGGTCCTAATGTAACAAAGCACCCTCTATTTATTAGTTACATTTGCTTTATTATTAGGCCCCCCCTTTTAGATAAGAGTGAAATAATTTTTTTTAAATGGTAACTCGTGTACAATCTACTAAAAAAAGGTTGATATGCCATCCGTTCAAAAAAAAAAAAAATGGTGCTTAAGCATATCCGCCCCGACATTAAAAAAATTAAAGAATGTATAAACGTTATTATGTACTTACGTGTTAGCTGAAAATAAGATTGTGCAGAAAAAATTACGCAAATTCATCCAGTAGTTATTTAATTATAAGAAAAAGAAAAAAAAATGATTTAAATAATTTTACGTAGATTTTGACATTTTTGTAAACAAGGGAGATAACAATTTTTTTTTTTTTTTACCAAGTTACATTTTTTTTTTACCAATTGCGGAAAAACAGCTTATAAGTACGATATAAGAGAGAAAAAAATTAACAAAAGACATAACCAATTTTGGAAAAACAACTTATAAGTACGATATAAGAGAGAAAAAAACGTAGCATTTTATTGACCCACAGGATAAATTTCGGCAATCTGTTTAAAAAGGTTTTCTAATGTTTTTCCCCGAAATTTTTGTCGCCACATGAACTCGGCCAAATATGAGTTTATCATATGCGTATGGGTACCACATTCAGCCTTATTTCATCTTTTGGCCTCTTGCCACATTCTTTCCACATGATTTGTGGTTGCGCCTGTTGTTGGGTCAAGAAAATTATATTGATGGTTGACGCGCAAATGATGGTACCCTTCGGCACCCAGTCTATCATAAGCACGCCAACAATCAGATATAATTGTTGTGCCGGGAAGAATGTATTTTTTATGATTGGAATTAGTGTTGCAGCATCCCTTGAAGGAACTGTGACTAGAAATCCATTTTGGGTTGACTGTTCATAGCCACCGAGCACCCACTGTTGTCGCGTCACTCGACCTACGTGACTTTTCCTGCGTGAAAAAAGACTCTCGTCGATTTCCACGCAGCAACCCTGTCCACCAAGTACTTGAGGATGTCTTAAAAAATGTTCAATGCAAATGTCCCTGGCAAACATCCTCCAGTCGGCTATCGTATGGGTTTCCGGACAATCAGAAAACTCCAAACCAAGAAATCGTGAAAATATGAGTTATCGTTCTTGACCACTGGAAAATCTAAGATACAAAATGCGGTGGAAATATCTACCGAGTGAAAAAATCGTTTTTTTTAAATAATTAAATAACTACTGGATGAATTTGTGTAATTTTTTCTGCACAATCTTATTTTCAGCTAACACGTAAGTACATAATAACGTTTATACATTCTTTAATTTTTTTAATGTCGGGGCGGATATGCTTAAGCACCAAAAAAATAATAATACTGGCCCTCTCTACAACAAGAAAACGTAATTAAATAGACAATGCCCTTAAAAACGGCAAAATAAAAACAAAAAATAGTTTTAAGTTTAAAGCAACACAAAAAATTACTTTATAACCAGGTGAAAGATTCGGAAGGTCGTTGCTTTCGATGTAAGCATGACACACAAAATCACACACGCTATTGTATTAATATGCGTCTTCCCGGTCGTCCCCTCCCTACCTCTCTTCCCCTTCCCCTTAAAATGTAGACAAAAAATCTTAGAGGTTGGTTGGGATCGAACTATAAACAAGTAGGGCCGAAGTCAAAATATACTACGTCGCTAACCGTTACGCCAGAGGGAAAAAGTGCAAAATGCTTTGAAAATAAAGCAACTTGACTGTTTTTTAAATCTCGGTGCGGTACGCATGCGCAGAGCTTTTGCCGGAAGCGTGACACACGAACACACACGCTATCGTATTAATATATAGATTATTATTATTATTATTATTATTATTATTATTATTATTATTATTATTACTATTGTTATAAAGAATTTTATTTGATATGCAAATTACCATATCGCACGGTAGTCTTAAGGGTAGTATTTTATTATTATTATTTTGATTATTATTATTATTTATTTATGTATATATAAGTAACATTTTAAGCTGAATTATTTCGACACTTGATTGGGGAAATGGTAGTTTGATCTGTACCATTGGAGAGCCATGCATATAACTGTCCTGTTTTTAAATCTCCGAAACAGTTATATGGTAAACAGCTGATGATCCCCGTGTTAATATTAGATGATTACGTTAAGGTCTCCTGTTCTTGTTTCACTGTTAGATACTTAATCCCCCTTTTTATTTTATTTACTTACTATTATATATTATTTATTTATGAATTTTCCAACGAATGTTAAGTCTGCACTATTTTGGATTTAGTTAGTTTCTGTGGGAATTTAAACTGCATTTTCCTTTTTTTTTCTTTTTTTTGATTTCTTTTTGTTTAAAATAACTGAAAGCTTCTTTAGACTATATATATATATATATATATATATATATATATATATATACATACATACATATATACATATACACACACACACACACACACACATATATATATATATATATATATATATATATATATATATATATATATATATATATATATATATATAATTACTTTTCTGGTACCAAAGGTACTTAAGCTTTATTATTTTTTATTTATATTTTTTAATGCAACTTTGATTCCTATATAATTTTATTGCTAGCTACCATATTGCAGAATGGTTCTTGGATATAGTGTTTAGATAGTATTATTATTATTTTCATTTTTTTATTGTTGTTATAATTAATGTTATTTGATATGCAAATTACTATATCATACGGTAGTCTTAAGGGTAATATATTATTTTATCATTATTATTATTTTTTTTTTTTTTTTATGTATATATTAGTGATATTTTAAGCTGAATTATTTCGACACTTGATTATTGGGGAAATGGTCGTATAATCAGTACCATTGGAGAGCCATGAATATTATAACTGTCCTGTTTTTAAATCTCCGAAACAGTTACATGGTAAACAGCTGATGATCCCCGTGTTAATATTAGACGCTTAAGGTCTCCTGTTTTTGTTTCACTCTTAGATAATTAACCCCCCTTTTTATTTTTATTTTTTTATATATTTTTTTTATTTTACTTATATTTTTTCATTTATTAATTTTCCAACGAATGTTAAGTCTGCAATACCTTGGATTTAGTTAGTTTGTCTAGGAATTTAAACTGCATTTTACATTTTTTTTTAAAATGACTCAAAGCTTCTCTAGACTATATATATATATATATATATATATATATATATATATATATATATTTATTACCAGTTCTGAACGGTGATTTTGCCACGCAGCACGATATAATGGTTAAGGTAGAATTCGTTTTTGACATTCAAAGAATCGCTCATCTGTCATTCAAACGCCGACATTCTTTTGACAATATTCGACGGTATTCTATAAATCTGAATACTGATCGCGACGTCTCTTTACGAAGATCACTGGTAAAAACGACTAATTTTATTTACAAAAGAACGTGCTCAGAATTAATAATGAAAATTACATTATGTTTATAGGAAAATAATATCGGTATTTGCATTATTCAAAGTCTTTTTTGAATATGAAAAAAGTAAGCAATTCTCTCGAGACTTCTCGGGAATTATGTGATTTTTACTTTAAATACTAGCCGATATTTGAAAGAAAAAAAGAATTGGTAGGTTTTTTATTCCCGAAAATTTAATTCTCACACCTGAGAATGTCGGAACACTGCTGAAGGTAAAGGCTGACATTAAAATGAAATGACAGATGAGTATATAATTAAACAATATTATTTGGGTAAGTAATAGAAGATAATATAGAACAGAATATGGTGTACAATGACAAGGTTTTCATAGAAGGTTGCGAATATGTGTTTTAACGGAAGGTTGCGAATATGTGCTTTCACGGAAGGTTGCGAATATGTGCTTTCACGGAAGGTTGCGAATATGTGCTTTCACGGAAAGTTGCGAATATGCGTTTTCACGGAAGGTTGCGAATATGTGTTTTCACGGAAGGTTGCGAATATGTGCTGTCACGGTAGGTTGCGAATATGCGTTTTAACGGAAGGTTGTGAATATGTGTTGTCACGGAAGGTTGTGAATATCTGTATTCACGGAAGGTTGCGAATATGTGCTTTCACGGAAGATTGCGAATATGCGTTTTCACGGAAGGTTGCGAATATGTGTTTTAACGGAAGGTTGCGAATATGTGCTTTCACGGAAAGTTGCGAATATGCGTTTTCACGGAAGGTTGCGAATATGTGTTTTCACGGAAGGTTGCGAATATGTGCTGTCACGGTAGGTTGCGAATATGCGTTTTAACGGAAGGTTGCGAATATGTGTATTAACGGAAAGTTTCGAATATGTGCTTTCACGGTAGGTTGCGAATATGCGTTTTCACGGAAGGTTGCGAATATGTGTTTTAACGGAAGGTTGCGAATATGTGTTTTAACGGAAGGTTGCGAATATGTGTTTTAACGGAAGGTTGCGAATATGTGTTTTCACGGAAGGTTGCGAATATGTGTTTTCACGGAAGGTTGCGAATATGTGCTTTCACGGTAGGTTGCGAATATACGTTTTCACGGAAGGTTG
>OY744553.1:2649985-2654985 GCA_963556195.1 Sepiola atlantica
AAAGAGAGAGAGAGAGAAAGTGATAGATCGCGAGAGAAAAGAAAGAGAAGAAAAAGGGAGACGAGAATATGTTGTATTGTGAAGTATCTCTATGTCAGCTTTTCCTGAAAGACCGAAGACACTCGGGGATGGTGTCTAGAGTGTGTATATGCCATTTTACTTCAGTCGAGTGGCCCCTTCTTGGGGCTAACACTTGATCTCTAGATGAGAGTCATAGATATTAGAATATTTCATTAAACTTCTTTACCTGTCAAAATGTGGAGTTAATAAAAAAAGTAAAAATAATTCATTTTCCTTTCATTAATTGATCAGTTGTTATAGTATATCTTTATTGTGGTCGCTTGGTATTACCGGATCCCATGACAAGAATTCATCTAGTCTGGTGGAGCACCAAGCTAAGTGTTTGCTTGTAAGGAAGAGTATCCTAAGGAAGGGTATTTTTTTAAAATACAAATCGCTCCAGACAAAACATGAAGCCACTTGTTGTAAGGAGCTAACAAGAACAAATATGATTATCGCAAAGACCGGAAATGCTTATTGATTTTAGTCTTGAAAAAACAAGGTTATAGGTAGGAGTAAAACAGTCAGCAGGAAGAGAGTTCCACAAGCCTGCGGTTCTTGGAAAGAAGCTACTGGAATAGGAAGCTTTATTACAATGAGGTATCAAAACAGTGAATTGATGAAGACTACAAGACCAACGAATCAAAAGAAGCAGGGAATAGATCACATAATTATGAAGAACACATGCCATAGTAGTATTTATAGAAAAGACTGAGACTAGCAACATCACGTCTGTGAGAGAGACGGTGTAAAGAAGAAGAAAAGGTGTGGTCAAACAAATTACAGATACGTTTCTGCACCTTATCAAGAACCCTCAAATGGGACAGAAATTCACCAGCCCAAATATAACAACGGTACTCCATACATGGTCTGATTGTGGATTTGTAGAGATAGAGAATTGCCTTATGACAAACCTCTGTACAGACAGACTTTAGAAACTCGAGGAAAGTGTCTAGTAGGCATATATATATATATATATATATATATATATATATATATATATATATATATATATATATGTATATATATATATACCTAAGATGCCAAGCTGCGACGTGGTTACTGTCACGTGCAGGATTGTTGAATCACCAACGAGTGCATGTTTGGCAACATCAAGCACGGACAAAAGGTGACTTATTTTATGCCATCCCCTCAGATTATCACAACACTTGCCCCATCTGTGGTATGGTCTGTAAAATCTGGCAGGCTTTAAGAGCCACATAGGCACCTCTCACTGGGAACCTTGACACTGATTGATATGCCAAATGTTCGAAACCGAATAAACAGCCACCATATATATATATATATATATATATATATATATATATATATATATATATATATATATATATATGCAACTTGGATTCCTATATAATTTTATTGCTAGCTACCATATTGCAGAATGGTCCTTGGATATAGTGTTTAGATAGTATTATTATTATTTTTATATATATTTTTTTATTATTATTGTAATAATTAATGTTATTTGATATGCAAATTACTATATCATACGGTAGTCTTAAGGGTAATATATTATTTTTATTTTATCATTATTATTATTTTTATATATTTTTTTATGTATATATTAGTGATATTTTAAGCTGAATTATTTCGACACTTGATTATTGGGGAAATGGTCGTATAATCAGTACCATTGGAGAGCCATGAATATTATAACTGTCCTGTTTTTAAATCTCCGAAACAGTTACATGGTAAACAGCTGATGATCCCCGTGTTAATATTAGACGCGTAAGGTCTCTTGGTTTTGTTTTACTGTTAGATACTTAACCTCCCTTTTTAAAATTTTTTAAAAATGTTATTTACTTATTTTTATATTCATGAATTTCCCAACGAATGTTAAGTCTGCAATATCTTGGATTTAGTTAGTTTCTCTGGGAATTTAAACTGCATTTTACTTTTTTTGTTGTTGTTAAAATGACTCAAAGCATCTTTAGACTATATATTGGGAATTAAAACTACATTTTACTTCTCTTTTTTTTTGTTTCTTTGTGTTAAAATTACTCAAAGCTTCTTTATATATGTTTTATGTGAATGTCCAAACATGGAACTTTCCCTGGTTTATTTTTATTTTATTTCTTTAATTTGAGACAATGGAACAATCTGAAAAATTAAGAAAAAGAAATATATATATATATATATATATATATATATATATATATATATATATATATATATATATATATATATATATATTCCGACATATTATAACTGTCCTGTTTTTAAATCTCCGAAACAGTTACATGGTAAACAGCTGATGATCCCCGTGTTAATATTAGACGCTTAAGGCCTCCTGTTTTTGTTTCACTCTTAGATAATTAACCCCGCCGTTTTTAAATTTTTTTATTAATATTTTTTATTTTCATTTTATTTTACTTATATTTTTTCATTTATTAATTTTCCAACGAATGTTAAGTCTGCAATATCTTGGATTTAGTTAGTTTGTCTGGGAATTTAAACTGCATTTTACAATTTTTTTTTTAATGACTCAAAGCTTCTTTAGACTATATATATATATATATATATATATATATATATATATATATATATATATATATATATCAATTTAATTAAGTTCAAATATTAACTAAATTAAGAACACCAATATTTTCTAAAAGTGCTTAATATATATTAGAGCTTTTTATATTAAAATAAAAATAGAGTATATCCCTGAGGAAAAGCCGAAGAGGTTCTGAAACGGATATTCAAACTATGTTTATTTTAATATATATATAAATATATATATACATATATATGTGTGTCTGTGTGTATGTGTGTGTGGGGGATTAGTGTGTGTGTGTAAATGTATACCACACACACACATATATATATATACATATATATATATATATATATATATATATATATATATATATACATATATATGTGTATGTGTGTGAAAATAAGAAAATAATTCACAAAAACCTCGGTAAATTATATAAAACTGCTCCTCCTCGAACTCCAAATCGTATAAACAGAGAGACAAACATCTACTCACAGACATGAACATTCACAAGAGCCTCTGTGTAGCTTAATTGTCATAAATATATCGAGCACTGTTGAAGTAAGTACTGAAAATTGATACATAAAAAATTATATCTCCTTATAAAATGTTATGTAGATACATGAAATACTAATATTATATATATATATATATATATATATATATATATATATATATGTATGTATAATAGTAACTCTGTGTGTGTATGTGTCCGCCTGATCTGAAGTCATAGCCAAAATAAGATCCCCATAACACAACTATACACATTTTTGTTGCAAATTTCCATATTAATTCTGACCAATAATTAGTAATTTCATTTGGTTTTTCCATTCTGAGGAGAAGAGTAATTCTTTAGAAATCCATGGATTAAAGATCAGTTTATTATATTCCTTTACCAAACACGTGATCATTTAACAAATAAGTAAATATTATTCTGTGCAGACAGATTACATTTACCTTAGGTTTACAATACATAATAAATAAATAAATAAACAGATAAATAAACAAATAAATAAAAAATTGAAACTAAACTAAAACCTAAAATCTTAAAATACGGTCATCCATGAAATTGACACAATAAAGAAACAGGGATAGACCACACTATAGAAAACAGAAGAAAAGAACAGGAAATAAGAAGTAAAAAAAGAGAACAATCGAATAGGATGTAAAATCAACCGAACTTTTTGTTTGTGAGAATCCCAACGATTGGCTAAGACTACAACAAAGAATCTGATTGGTTAACTAGCTAGACGTGTATATAAAAACACTCGGTAAAACTTACTCCATGCATTTTAGCCTGACGATTTCCTCTGGGGATGAAACGCGAGAGCCTCTGTGTAGCATAATTGTCATAAATATATTTTCATAACTTACAATATGTATATATATATACATATATATATATATATATATATATATATATATATGTGTGTTTTGAAGGTTTACAAAAACATTTCGTTCAAGAAATCATTCATCACAATAAAAGAATATTTCCTTTCATAGTTTAATTATTTTTCAGATTTTTCAAAGTTAAAGAATTTTTCCCTACACGTGTTTCTCTACTCAAGCAGGTTCTGAGTTGGCAGTTCATTAGGGGAATTATATCTCTGGAATAAGGACCCCCAACAACTGACAATTCCCGATGTGGTGTTGCCCTAATTGAGGCCATTTATGAAGAAAAAAGAAAAAAAAACTCTTAAAAAAGTAGTTCAAGAAATGTTTACAGTATGGTTGCTACTATACATACCCACAAGAAATTAGTCCCAATGCAGTCCAAAAGAATCGGGAACAATGTGCGAGAATACACATCCTCATCGGGCGGCACAACGATTAAAGTATCCCCCAAACACTGATAGTGTGGGCATTCCGCATTTAATCCATCAAAAAAGACAGTATTAACGTCCGTTAGCAATGTATGTGGTCGTACGAACCTTTTTCCTGGGCTGACCTGCTCCCACTCGGGATAAACATATAACGAGGCAAACGATCATAATCCCGCAGAAACCCCCTTTAAGAAAACTCCATAAATAATAGATAGAAAATATTCATCCATAATACTGTCTCTAAAAATTTAGTTTCTGCTTTAAAATTAATCTTTTTAAAATTAATTTTCTAACGGCTGGGACGGCTTTTTACATTCTGGAAAAATATCTTTTACTTAATTTAATGGCGAGAGCTTCCTTGTTATTTATCGGAGTGGACATAGGTCGAAGTGAATAATCCTAATTCCGCAGAAATCATTTTGAGAAAATCATGTATATACTAAAAATAAAGTATTACTACAAAATATTGTTTACAAAAATCTAGTTTCTATTTAAAAATAATTTTAGAATATTTCCCTTACGGCTGAGCCTGCCTATAACACTCTGGGGAAAATATTATTTCATTCTGTTTAAAGATGGGAGTCCCCGTTGTCATT
>OY744553.1:2659985-2664985 GCA_963556195.1 Sepiola atlantica
GTTCGAATGCAAGACGCGATAAACGCCATTTTCAAAATCACGAAACTGTCCATACAAAACGTGTTGCATTTCAACATTCGACGACACACCAAAAGTATGTGTTACATAATATGATACTGAAAGGATTTCTTTTTGATTTCAATTTAAACATTAAATTCGAAGTCTAGATTTAATATATTCGTTTTTTATTGTTTAAAGTGTCAATTTAAACGAATTGGATTTATCGCGTTTTGCGTTCGAACTCTTCATATATATATATATATATATATATATATATATATATATATATATATATATATTGGATGATAGAGAGAGATAGGTGATAGAGAGATTGGCTGGTTGGTTGGTTATTTTTTCGGGTTACTTAATGCCCGTTACTTTGGTAGAAGTTTTTATGTTTCAAGTTCTTTATATCTTCAAATATGTATTCAAGGTGTTTTGTAAATGGAAAATTGTTGTTTTTGTGTTTGCAGAACATGATTGAGTTTTGCAAAAGGGGAGAACAATAAATAAAAATAATATCAATGTTTGGTTTGGTTTACAGCATAACAATCATCTAGGGTTTATTTAATGTCGAAAGGATTTTGAATTTTATAAACGGGTACATGAATGTGATTTTTAAGGGGGTCGCTCTGAAGAGCTTTTTTGTGAGTCTTTCAGATATGTCACAAATCATCTTATACAATTCCACAGTCTGTCTCGATATCCATTAAACTAATCGTACATACCTTAAATAAACGGGTATAAATGATTTGACAATTTTTGATCATCTGGATTTTTAGGACTAGTATTCGTATCTCGGTTCTTATATACGCAACGTTTCGGCCGATATAACATTCGACCTTTTTCAGGAGGTATATTATCGAAATTGGGAACCTTTATGTCGATCGCGGAATCTATACGGAAATGTTGAACGTAAAACATTTCTCACACCTGTCACTATACAATATCACTATAAAGCCACTATTCGCCCATGCATGATAAATAGTTTCCACAATAGTTGTATTTTGATGTAGGTTAGTTTTTTATTTATATATTTATTCTTTGTTATGAAAGTGGTTATCATGAAGTAAAGATTATTCTATGTCTACAGTTAATTGTTATCTCACTTCTACAGTTTAGTAAGTTTTTTTTTTAGAAATTTAGAAATATAAATTTAAAGGTTCTCGTTAAAACATAATCTACACGGGTGATCTAAATTTCTACAAGTACTGGCCCATCGTAGTATTTTACACTCAATTATTGACGAGCGTCAGGTTTCCTTGAGTTCTCAGTTATATTTCGATAGTGATATTTCGAATTGTCAGTTTTTTTTCTGGAATATGGTTGTTATACCTTTTTCTAAATCTAAAGAGATTAACCTACGTAGCATTTTTATTATTCAAAGTTTTTTTCTGAAAAATAGTGTGACTTCGTAAAAAATATAATGGGAGGTGATGGTGGTTAAGTGGATAACGACATGGACTGAAGACCTGGGTGTTCCAAGTTCGAATCCAGTCGGTTCCACAGTACCACTTTCACTTAGCCTTAGTGTGTAGCCTTCTCGTGGTCCTTCCCGTAAGCACCCGATGTCTTGCCAGAAAGATTTCTAACTGATCGATTTAAAGAAGAAGAAGTTATTTATCTCTACTGGGTTAAGTGGATATCGACACGGACTGAAGATCCAAGTTTGAATCCAGTCGGACTAGTGGATGATGCTCCAGCCCATATGTAGCAACCTTCTCGTGGTCCATCGGGGAAACTAATGCCAACACCAGAATCATCTGATTCACACGAAAGAAGAAGAACATCACTATAAAGCCACTATGATAAATAGTTTCCACAAATGGAAATGTGCACGAATTAGTTTCTCGCACTTCCCTCAATAAGTGTCTACGAAGCTCTAGCCCCTGTCCCATCGCCAAAATATTGCATCATATTGCCTCCCTATGCTTGTTTTACAAGTACTTCCACGGAATGTGCTCCGATGAACGTACTGCACTTTTACTTTTTTACGACAACGTAGATAACAACGACCCACCTTAGCAGCAAAATCGCACCCCTTTATTATATAGGTCTCTAGATTCCATGAAAACTTTCTACTCTAATAGCTATTTTCTCCGGTTTTACATATCCGAAGTCGGTGTTGTCAAAAGATAAGATAATTTTCGGATGACTAAAAAGTTAGTTGAATATAAAATAAAACTCACAACCAGACAAACACCTGCACAGGAAGAGGCAACTATTGGATGACATGAAGGTCAGTTTTGATAAGAAACACTGACCAAAACATGAAACACCTGCAACGTAAGAAGCAACATAGATTGATCAATAGTCATAATGTAAAATCATGTTGACAAAAAGATATGCACCTGCAGTTGAATCACTTAAACGGTAAGAACCCAATGTCAAAAGAAAGAGATATGTCGGAAGGGTTAAAGACCATTGTACCAGGTGCAATTGTATCATGCCAAGAAAAGATAGACAGATTTGTTGAATTTTCAAATGAGTTCAAATTGTTATATAATAACAACCGAAAATTGAAAGAAGTCAGTTGACGATCGAGCCTAGGAGAAGAATCAACCGTCTGATTCCATGTGCACAAATCCTCTCCAACCACCACCCTCAACGTCACCAACAAATAAAGATACATCTTATATTTTCATAAGATACATTTGTTGTCATTTTTATTAAACCCTGCATAATATAACACGACCAATTGCCTATAAAATTTACTCCCTGCTACCTGTTTCGTCGATCGTACCAAGATGCAATAATCAAAATAAAAATAGAACAGACATCATAACGTCAAACTTCCATATACGGGTTGCCGCATATAAACCTGACCCCTATCATAGTAACCCCTAATTTTCAGAGGAAATAAGTCTTTGTATTGAGGGGCGGACAAATGTTAAAAAATGAATAACAAGTTTATTTAATTCACGGAAATAAAATGATCTGGTTTAGCAAGCCATTATTGGGTTAAAGTGTTAACAAAAATTATTATCGCCTGTTGCGAGGAATGAACCTTCAAATCCCCCCAAAACAGTCAAATTCTGCTCACATCCAACAAGTGTCTTCACTCCTCAGGATGTTAGCCTCACTATCTCCCTAGCACGAACCATTAACCCTTGTCCTCGAGTAGCCTTTACACCTTGGTAAGCGGTGACTCCTAGTAAAAAAAGAATTAAAGCTTTTTTAAAAAATAAACAACATTTCACCCCAAACAAGGCAGGCCGCCACTGTGGATGTAAGGGGCTACTGAGAATTAGGGTGTAGGTTTTAGGTGTCATCCTAAGTTGAGAGTTGTGCAGCGAGATGTCTGTTTACATTAGTTTTAAACCTCTACATGTCAGTAGAGTCGGGGAAACATGGAGCAGGGAGGGAGTTCCAGAGGCTGTCAGCACGAGGAAAGAGACTATTGGAGTAGAAGGCTCTCCGGCATCTGGAGACCTCGACAGTAAATGGATGGGATTTAGCTGATTGTCGGGTTGGTCGAGTGTATTTACGCCGAGAGGGCACCATAGCAGCTAGTTCATTTGAACACAATCCATTGAAGTATTTGTAAAACAAGCACAAGGATGCAACATTGCGGCGATGGGACAGGGGCTGGAGCTTGGTTGACAGTGAGGGACCTATTAGGTTTGCGACTGTTTTTTTTACCTTGTCTAAGAGGGAGAGACTAGTGGATGGTGCTCCAGCCCATATGTGGCAACAATACTCCATGTATGGGCGGATGGTGGCTTTGTAGAGACACAGGATAATGTCAGGTGTGAGAATTTTACTAGCACGGTAGAGGGAGTCCACTTTCATTGCAGCAGCCTTGGCAATGTCTTCTATGTATTTGTCCCAATTCTTTGCTTCTTCTTTGCGTTTATTAATTGCGCCATGTGGTCAGAATAATTAGAATGATACAGATTATCAACACTCTTCTGAAAAATCCAGAAACATAAATATTTTGCTGTTTAAAACTTGCAAGAAGATCCTTGTACCCCTAATGGGAAAGAGTATTTCTTCTTTTTGGATGGAGTCCGTGTTGTAGTATTATTGCGTAATGAATGGACCTCGTTACACATGGGTGAGTATGGGTAGCGATCTTGGTGTGTGTAGGCGTGGTCGAAGAAAGCCTTGCTGCAATCCTATTGTTAATTTAACCAACTGGAATTAATGACGACGTCAGTTTGAAAAACTGTATCGCTGATCGATGACCGAGTGATTGGCCACCCCCGTGGGCGATCGATCACGTCAGGAAGCAGCGTTTCTAATCATGCGGCGATTCAGTATGACAGGCACGCGAGCTTGGCTGGGTTTTTCGATCAGGCAGAATGCATGGGGTTACATCGGGTAAGTGAGGGTCGTCTCCTAGGTTGATTTTCTAAATTGCAGTTAAATGAGTAAATATTGAAGGTATTGTTGTATAAATACGTATTTCGAAGAGAAGAACAGATACTATCAGAAACACGCGAGTTAGCGTTATGATTAGGGTTAGGGTTAGAGTTAAGGTTAGGGTTACACATAGAAAGTTAGGGTTAGGGTTAGGGCTAGGGTTAGGGTTAGGGTTAGGGTAAAGGTTTAGAGTTGGGGTTTAGGGTAAAGGTTTAATGTTAGGGTTAGGGTTAGAGTTTAATGTTAGGGTTAGGGTTTAGGGTTTTAGGTTTAGGGTTTAGGGTAAGGGTTAGGGTTTGATATAAGGGTTAGGGTTAGAGTAAGGGTAAAAGTTAGGTTTTAGGGTTAGGGTTAGAATTTAATGTTAGGGTTAGGGTTTAATGTTAGGGTTAGGGTTAGGGTAAAGACCTAGGGTTAGAGTTAAGGTTAGGGTTAGAAATAGAAAGTTAGGGTAAGGGTTAGGGCTAGGGATAGGGTTAGGGTTAAAGGGTAGGGTTATGGTTAGGGTAAAGGTTTAGGGTTAGAGTTTACGGTTAGGGGTTAATGTTAGGGTTAGGGTTTAGGATTAAGGTATGGGGTTAGGGTTAAGGGTTAGGGTCTAGGATAAGAGTTAGGGTTAGGGTTAGGCTAGGGTT
>OY744553.1:2672485-2687485 GCA_963556195.1 Sepiola atlantica
GAAGAGCTAAATAAATACTAATTCAAGATAAAAAAACTAGCTAACGACAACTGCTAGGTGAATAGATTCTGACCCAGAAAACAGCAATTATTACCCCTTTGTCAGAAACATCGCTCAGGCAGAAGACCAAAGATAATGGTGTTTCAACTTAAGCATGACAGATCGACAAAGATGCAATTTCACAGTTAAGCATGAAAGATCGTAGATTAAAAAAAATGATATTTTAAACTTAAGTATGTAAGAACAAAGAAAATGCTATTTTAAACTTAAGCATGACAGACCAAGGAAAATGCTATTTTAAACTTTAGCATGACAGACCAAAGAAAATGCTATTTTAAACGTAGGAAACAACCAGGGAAGCGAGTTACGAGGCTGCCGAAAATACACACAAGGTCTTATTTGTTTCATATCAATATATAACACAAATTAGAGTTAAAAGTTTACCGTGTGTCTATTTTCGGCAGCTTCGTAACTCGCTCCCCTGATTTTTGTTCCTATAGTCATAACATTCCATGCTCGGTGTATTTACTAGTTTTAAGCAATGGTTGTTTACCATGTCAATGCACTTAAAAGCATTCAAGAACGTCGAGGGGGAGAACCTGTCTGGCAGGGTAAAAAGGTTTGATGTATAAGAACGTGAGAACGAAACGAAGAAAGCGGGAACCGGTTAAGTAATGGCGTCATTGATTAAGAGCCTTAACCTAAATATATTGCCCCTATACAACATTAACAGAAAATACTTGTATTTTATAAGAATTTTCATATGTAGACACATTATCATGACACTGCTTCACTGCCGACTACAACAGTGTCCTCATTAAGTCCAATATAAACAAATTTTTCAATCCTCTCGTAGTGTTGTTCGTCGTCCAGCTGACAACCTCATTAACCATTATCTTTCAGGTGGCTTTTTGGCCTTGGTAACTGGTTATTTATGGGTATAAAAACACAAATGCCCGAATGCATCTGAAAGGAAAAAAGATGGCGTATGGAGATTGCAGATTAACTGAAACTGATCGATCTTCATAATCAGTAGCTCGTATTGAATATATTTCGGTTCGTCCTGCTGCCACACTCGGGCGAATCTCCCGGATGTAAGTTGGCGCGCAGGAAATTAAATATCGAGGCCGATGTTTTGAAATGACGTGACATTTTCAGTTCAGCTATTCGCCATCTTTGAATTGTGTCGTCACAATTCGAAGCGATCACAAAAAGAGCGGGGAAAAAGACGGTTTTTGGCGGGAACTGTTTAAATGGAAGAAAGAAAAAAAAAACAAAAGAAAAATAAACTTATGAACACGAATGGAAATGAAAGTTATAAAGAAATATAACAAAAAAAAGAAGAAATTAAGAATATAGAAGGTTTGTTTTATTTGTTTGGTTTTACGGCATATCAACAGTTTAGAGATACTAAAACTGCCTAATTTAGTCATTTCTGAAACAGTTTTTATACTTCAAATTATTCATATCTTCATATATTTATAGCTGTGTCTTATTTCGTAACCACTTATCAATACCCCGCCTAATAAGCCGGTATCGTCCGGGCCTTCGGGTCTGGATTTACACTGGTCTATTGGTTGTCGGTCCTGTGCAATTCTAGGAGGTACACCAACCCAGGCTTTGCCTCCTCTCTTTGGGGAGGAGTAAGTTTATTGCTTACTGCCTGAGGTGCCCCCACCGGAGAATGCCGACGGGGCTGCCTAGGCAATTTTTAAACAGCCAGAGTGCTCAAATTCTCGAGCGCTTCTTCCTTCCCACTTTCCCGACCTTGTGTCACATCTTAACTTGTGGGAGGAAGATAAATAGAATCAAGTCATAAAGGCCAGTCGAGGGCAAGGGCTTATTAGCTGTAAGGATTAGTAGCGATTGTTGAAACTCAACAGAATTTGATTATTTAAATGGAGGGATAAAGAAGTCTTTGTTCACATTGGACTTGAAAGCGACCACGTTGTAGTCAGCTGGGAAGCAGCATAGTGGTATTGTGTTCCACAGACGAATAGTTCTTGGAAAGAAACGTTGTTCGTGGAGGTTTTGTTTAGCTCTAGGCACACATAGGAATAAACTAATCATTTACAGTGGTTGCAGCTAGACGAGTTTTTCTTGTGAAGTGTAACAGGGAGAGGACCATAGATTGGAGCTCAGTCGAGCACCTACGATTACAATAACGATAGAGCAGATAAAGACTTACAGCCTTTCACCAGTAGATTTCGAAGTCGGTGTTGTACTATGTCAAGGGAGGAAAGGGTGCACCTCCCAAGATGTGGCAACAGTACTCCATCTCAAGACATATTTAACTTTTATACAAGTATATAATTTATTTAACCCTGTCAGTTCTTTGAGTACGAATAGACTATCACATAATGGCAACTATTTGTAAAAAGTCGAATATCCAGTGTAGCAGCAAGTTCTGGGAGCATATACCAGAAAGAACAGTCGGAAATCATTTATACACCATCCACTATGACTATGCGATCCCTACAGCTACATATCTAGAAAACCAAGCTGTTAAACCTGACATCGTCATATGGGACAAAATAGAGAAAGTAGCAACCCTAGTTGAAGTCAGTGTCTCTAATTATGCAGGATTAAACAGAGCTGAAAGGGAAAAGATTACAAAATACCAAGGTCTTATGTACGACATGAAAAGAAACTGGAATCTTAGGAAAATCTCCATCATACCAGTAATTATAGGAGCAACGGGACTAATGAAGAAGAATTTCAAGAGCTATCTGGCGAGTATACCCGGTGAACCGAGTGCAAGAGAAATACAAACAACTGCACTTAAAGGGACGGTTAGAATCTTATAACGATCTCTAGGCTGGAGTGTCTGAAATAGCCGGTGAATGTCTGGCATCCGGTAGGATGCCCCATCTCCAGCAAAAACAGAAAGATAAAAAAAACAACCCTCGACTTGACTTCCTTTATTTATTATTTACTGTTGGACAACTTCACAACACTAAGTATGGCGCCGGTTAATACTTTCTAATTCCTTGCCACATCTGTTAAATTAAATAAAATCGTTTCTCAAGTGTTCGGCCGTTTAAAAAAGGACCATATGTCTTTGTTTGATATCTCGCGAGACATAGATATTTTTGGAAGGCAAACATATCAGCGTATGTCTCGGTAGATAAAACTCAAACACCTACCGATGGCTCCTCAGAGGATAAACAACCGAGAGAAAAAATACCTAAGTTGTTTTTTCGAAAACATTTTAAAAGACACACGCGCACGCACGCACGCACACACACACACACACACACACACACACACACACACACACACACACAATAATTCCTAGGTGAATTATCCCAGAAAACGGAGCTGTTAAACCTGACATCGTCATATGGGACAAAATAGAGAAAGTAGCAACCCTAGTTGAAGTCAGTGTCCCTAATGATGCAGGATTAAACAGAGCTGAAAGGGAAAAGATTACGAAATACCAAGGTCTCATGTACGACATGAAAAGAAAATGGAATCTTAGGAAAATCTCCATAATACCAGTAATTATAGGAGCAACAGGACTAATGAAGAAGAATTTCAAGAGCTATCTGGCGAGTATACCCGGTGAACCGAGTACAAGAGAAATACTAACAATTGCACTTAAAGGGACGGTTAGAATCTTAAAACGATCTCTAGGCTGGAGTGTCTGAAATAGCTTGTGAATGTCTGGCATCCGGTAGGATGCCCCATCTCCAGCAAAAACAAAAATATGAGACATTTTTTTAAAAAAGAAAGCAACTAATAAGTGAGTCCACACCTCAAATCGGGGCCCTAACCCTAACCCTAACCCTAACCCTAACCCTAACCCTAGCCCTAACCCTAACCCTAACTCTAACCCTAACCCTAACCCTAACCCTAAACCCTAACCCTAACCCTAACCCTAACCCTCACCCTAACCCTAACCCTCAACCCTAACCCTAACCCTAACCCTAACCCTAACCCTAAACCCTAACCCTAACCCTAACCCTAAACCCTAAACCCTAACCCTAACCCTAACCCTAAACCCTAAACCCTAACCCTAACCCTCACCCTAACCCTAACCCTAACCCTAAACCCTAAACCCTAACCCTAACCCTAAACCCTCACCCTAACCCTAACCCTAACCCTAACCCTAACCCTAACCCTCACCCTAACCCTAACCCTAACCCTAACTACAGCATTCACTTTCAGATAATATCTGACGGAGTATATGAAATCCATAGGTGTTACACTCCATAGATGTTACACTCCATAGGTGTTACACTGAGAAGTACTATCATTAAAAGTAGAATTCACCTGGAATTGTCCGATATCTCTTTGAAAATCAGGGGACGTCAAAATTTTATTTTCTTATAAATTCAGGGTTATATTAAATCTATAGGTGTTACATAAATACTTTCATTACAAGTAAAATTCACCTGGAACTTCGAAGGAATTTTAAAATTTCAAAAAAGATCCCTTGCGTTTGCTGGTCCGATTTGTCTTAGAACATTTATGCTGAAAATCAGGGGGACGTCAAGCATTCTTTTCATATAGAAAAGAATGGTTGACGTCCCTCTGATTTTCAGCCAATAAATACATCGACAAAGCCGAGCAAAACGAGAGATTTATTGAGTCTCATTTCGCTAGCTACATTACAATTACTTTTAAAAAGTGAGGCTCTCACAACGGCATTCAGTTTCAAGTTATACCCGAAGGGTTATATTAAATCTATAGGTGTTACACTAATAAATACTATCACTTAAAGTCGGAGTTCACTTAGTCCAAAGTCGGCCATCTTAAACTAACAGGGAGCATAATCAGGGAGGGGGGGTAAGCGCGTTTGTCATAATTGACAATGTCGATTTACCGTTCCTGAAAAATGTATTTTATTCATAATTAAAGATCTACTCGATAATTTTTCCTACTTTTTGGAGAGGATACTTATTCAAATCTGCTGCGTGAGTAGATGATACTGTTTTCTTTGTGGTATTGATAATTTAATACGGACGCTTCGTTGTACAATCACCATATTCTCCATTTCTAAAAGTAGTTAAGATCTCTGATATTTCGAAATGAAACAAATTCCGCAATGTATTCTTGGCTGAGCCAAATTGTATTTTGGTCCCAATAAAGCGTGTGCCTTTCTTTTGGGAGGGGAATAAAGCTACATTAAAAATCTACCTTGTGAGTAACTCTACCCTCGATTTAAATATTTGCCGATTTTACAATATTATTATCATATTTGTTGTTTTACTTTTTAAAACACAATTAACGTAAACGAAGGCAGAGTTAGACACAATCTCGGTTTTTAATGGGGGGGGGGGGAAATTCATCTCTCTCCGTCTTGGACAAAATAAACATGTCTCAGTCTAGAAAGATTTCTTCTCTGCTGACCGAGGACAGAAAATATAAAGTATAGGATCCGAACAGATACTACACTTTAACGTGAATAGGCGAGTAAATATGGACAAGGAATGAAGACAGGGTGAAGTAGGGAGGGAGGGAGGGAGACAGAAGGAGAGATGTTACACATTATTTAGTTTTGTTATTTATGCTCCCCGAACAATTCCAGGTTACCTTGCTCGTATTGTATAACGAATATGGAATAATTGTGTTTTTAATGTAAGTGGTTTTTCATGTAAATGTGTGCGATTGTATATCCTAAGTGCTTTTAGATAAACACTTATTATTTATAAAATATTTTATTTTTGTTATTGTGAAGCAAGTAAAAAATTATATGATTACTTAGTTATGAAATATAAGTTTTTCTGCTGTATCCATTCTTTTGTATAAACGGTGACGTTGGGTTCTATTCTGTCTTCGAAGAAGAATTTATAGCAGATTTTATATTTAATTAATTCTTCCCTACTTTTTACCTACATTTTGCGAGTATACGATGTGTATGTCATCCTTGTGAGAAATATATCGATACATATTTAAAAATATTTTCAAAAATTTGAAAAATTATAATACATATATATTTTATTTACTAGCAAATATATGCTCACTCCGGACGCTTATTTAAAAAAAAGAAGAAGATATTTTACCCCAAACAAGGCAGGTCGCCACTGTAGACGTAAATGTCTACTGAGAATAAGGGAGCAGGTTTTGGGTGTCATACTAAGTTGGGAGTTGTGCCGCGAGATGTCTGTGTTAAACCTCTGCATTAGGGTGTCATTTTTGGGGAGTTATCTTAAGTTGTGAGCTGTGCAGCAACGTGTCTATTTTCATTAGTTTATAATTTCTGCATGACGGTACAGTCAGGGAAACAAAGAGCAGGGAGTGAGTTCCAGAGGCCGGCAGCACGAGGAACGAAGCTGCTGGAGTAGAAGGCTCTCCGGCATCTAGAGACCTCCACAGTGAATGGATGGGACCTAGTTGATTGTCGGGTTGTTCGAGTGTATTAGCGTCGAGGGGGCACTAGAGCAGCTAGTTCATCGGAGCACAATCCATTGAAGTATTTGTAAAAACAACACAAGGATGTTAAATTGCGGCGATGGGACAGGGGCTGGAGCTTGGTGGACCTATTAAGTTTGCGACTCTTTTTTTACCTTGCCTAGTTGTTCCATTTAATTGCTCGGTAAAATGTGTGTGTTTTTTTTTTACAAAACAACATTAAAAAAATCACCCCATCGTTATTTTTTATAAATACAACACATAATAGTAAAAAAAAAACCCATAGTTTTTAAATAAAATTTACTGTTTACGGCGTAAAATATAAAAAATAAAATCAAGGAAAATATTTTAAATACATCTGGAAATCTGAAAAAAAAACAATCATGAGTGTATATTTGCAAATACTAATTTATTAGAAGTTATAAATCAAATTAATTATGTAAATCTGACTAAGGGACGATGTTAGGGGAAGTTTTAGAATGGGTATATATAGGAGCTGATAAGTAGGTATAAAAAGAGAGCGATCAAAACTAATAGTTTCGTACAATTAATACAAGTAATAGTATAGTTTTGTGCTTCAAACAGACAGACAGATACCAAATTTATATTTATAGTAATAAAAATGCAATAGTACAATTAATAGAAGTAATAATATAATTTCGGCTTCAGAAATACAAACACCAAATCTCCATTAGTAACAGATATTATAATAATCGCTTTATCCATACAAAACTATTAATATGTTTGTATGTAATTGCATGTTTGTATCAATAAAACAATTATTATGCAACTATTTTAATAATTAAATAGATCTATTTAATATTGAACACGTTTTTATGCACACGATAGAGATTCTCCAGATGGTTACTATGTGGACACAAACTTTACTTTGACTATATATATATATATATATATATATATATATATATATAAATATTAAATTATTAATACCTAGAGACGCTAGCGTTTCAAGCGTATTGCTCCCATCAGTGCAGGAGTGTAACACTTTCAGACGGTCGGGAGTCGCGAACCCGGTTCACAGAGTCAGTCTAGAATCTGCAAGCAGTCGCCATATTCACTCGGCCAACGAAAACTGCGACGTAGTTAAGGGAAATTAAGATCTATATGTAACTAGACCCGGACACAGTTAGCATACTAGTCGAGAGTGTTCGACGAAGGTATTCGGAACTTTGCATTAGAGCTTTTTTTACAGTCTATTTATAACATCCCCGAGAGTGCTCGACTTTAATTTCTTAAAGGGACTTAGTATAATATTTATAAATAAATATTAAATTATTATATATATTGAAAATTTCCTTTTTCTTTTTTCTTTGTTTTTCTTTGTTCATATACGAGCACTGAAGATAGCCATCTCTAGAAATTAAAGGATAGGATACAGAAGCATTTTTATAAATATCTCAGTAGTAGGCCGAAACAATTGTATGCTGGAAATTAAAAACATATTTTTGTGAAATTATGTGAACCTGTTATCCCTAACATTTGACGTGGTTTAAATGAAATAAAAAATATTTCATACCAGAGCTCTAACCTCACACTATTGAGCTGTTGCAGTTGCTTTATGTTATAAAGTTTATATTATAAATATAAAAACTTTAAATATATATATATTTGGCTTTCATTTTTCATTTTTCGATTACGTCGGGTCGATAAAAACTATCTCTGTGACAGAGTCACAGGTAAAATAAGCCTGGGCCTGTTGTTGCCACATAGACCAAAAAAAACATGAAAAAATGACACCTAACAAATATAAGAGCCATGGGGCTCAGGAGAAAAATCTGAGTGTCAGGGCGTCCTTTGATAACCAGCATGGAGAACCCGGTCAGCATCCTGCAAATTTGGACCCTTCTTATTCCAAGTTAAAAACCAACGAACGAAGTCACCACTTACACTTAAACTAGAAAACGCGGTCTTACAAAATATTTATGGCTGAGATTTCATTAAACTGGCCAATTTGAAACAACAGTATCAGTGGAAAAAGAGATTATTACAGGTTATTTGGTCATTTGACAGATCCAGTCCCTGTCCCATCGCCGCAATGTTGCATCCTTGTGCTTGTTTTACAAATACTTCAATGGATTATGCTCCGATGAATTGGCTACTCTGGTGATTTCACTAGACTAACTCGACAATCAACTAAATCTCATTCATTCACTGTGGAGGTCCCCAGATGCCTGATAGCCTTCTACTCAAATAGCTTCTTTCCTCGTGCTGCCAGCCTCTGGAACTCCCTCCTTGCCCCTGTTTCCTCGACAGTACAGACATGCAGAAATTTAAAACTAATGTAAACAGACATCTCGCTGCACAGATCCCAATTATGGATGACCCCCCCCCAACCTTCTCCCCTTTTCTTTTTTCTCAGTGCCCCCTTACGTCTACAGTGGCGGCCTGCCTTGTTTGGAGTGAACTATGTTTAAAAAAAAAATTACTTGAGGTTGAGATGAGCAAAGATGAAGAAAAAATACTATGTGATAAAAATATAAAGGCTAACACATTGTTGCATTGAATATGTTTTTTTTTATGGAGAAAAGCATACTACGTAATTAAGTTCATTCAACGAAGACCCTCTTCCTGTCAATATTCTTCTTTTCTTTCTTAATAAACATTGTCCACCTTAGTGAATACAATGCTATGATACGAGCCTTGCTTAGTTTATAACCGACGATAGACTATCGTCCTGTTTATAAGGTCAAGCAGTCCACCATTTGCATTTGATCCGAGAAAACCAATTAAATTTTTTTTTTTCATTTGTAACAGTAATTCTGAGAGTTAAATGCAATAATTACAATATCGTTTGATCATTATCGCCTTCTTATGTCTATTTTCGAAATCAAAAATCCAAGATGGCGACGGAGAAGTGTTTCTCAGAAAACAAAATGGCAGGAACTTGATTTTATTACATTTTCATAACTCCGATCTGTTCAATAATATTCCGACAACAATATTTAATTGTATTTTTTTTAGCACAAACAGCAATTTTAATTAAAATATGCGGTTGGTTAGTTACATGTCCATTATTATTTCGCAGACAATGCGTTTATTGTAAAAGTTGTCCAGACGTTTCGGCTCAGCGTGATTGTAAGCCGTTGCGTAGCAATAAAAGAACGGTAGGTGTTGGAACCAAATTGGCAGAAGGAATGTGTAGTAGTTCGCTTATTGAATTTAAGAATTTCCGTGTTTTTTTTTAATATTCTATTATTATACTAAAATTTGACAATGGTTGCACGGAATTACCTAACGTGATTGCTAAGAGATTGCCTCGGCGTTGTAGAGAAGTAAAAGATGTTATTCTAAAACATCACGCTAACACGAGTGATGAATTTATTTTTTCATTCTTCTTCAGCAACAAGAAAAACGCCATTCCCCAATAATAAAAGAACAAGAACCTCGACAATAATAAAAACAACAACAAGAAGAACTACAACAACAACTATATAAAAATATGATTACTGAAAAACGATAACAAAAAAGAACAACAAGAACTACTATATGATATATAAAAATATGATTACTGAAAAGTTCAAATGAAGACCATGAACAACCACAAGGAAGCAAGAACGACTCACGACCCACAACAAGACACACCAGAACACTTTCTCACACCTGAGACTCTTCCTGCTTCATGTAAAGTCGTTCTTTTTATCGCCCCAAACACTTTCTCACACCTGAGACTCTTCCTGCTTCATGTAAAGTCGTTCTTTTTATCGCCCCAAACACTTTCTCACACCTGAGACTCTTCCTGCTTCATGTAAAGTCGTTCTTTTTATCGCCCCAAACACTTTCATCACACCTGAGACTCTTCCTGCTTCATGTAAAGTCGTTCTTTTTATCGCCCCAAACACTTTCTCACACCTGAGACTCTTCCTGCTTCATGTAGAGTCGTTCTCTCTATCGCCCCAAACACTTTCATCACACCTGAGGCTATTCTATATCTTTACAAACCTACAATCATTCCATGTATGGAGTACTGTTGTCATATTTGGGCTGGTGAATCTCTGTCCCATTTGAGGGTTCTTGATAAGGTGCAGAAACGTATATGTAATTTGATTGACCACACCCTTTCTTCTTCTCTGCACCCTCTCTCTCTCTCTCACACACACACGCGTGATGTTGCTAGCTTTATGTCACGTTTTCTTCAGAATTGTGTCATCTATTCTCCGCTTCTTTTGTTCCAGCTCGTTTGACTCGTTGGTCTAGTGGTCTCCATCAATTCACTGTTTTCATACCTCATTGTTATACAGCTTCCTATTCTAGTAGCTTTTTTTTCAAGAACTACAGGCTTGAGGAACTCTCCTCCTGCTGACCGTTTCCCCCATCTTATAGCCTGTTTTTTTTAGGCTATTCTTTATCTCTACAAATCTACAATCAGACTATGTATGGAGTATGTTTTCAGATTTGGGCTGGTGAATCTTTGTCCTATTTGAGAATTCTTCATAAGTAGTCCAGGCAAAATAAGGTTCGACTTGGAACAAATTGCAACAGAATTTTTTTCACCACCAGGCATTCCCATGAGGTGTCTAGAACATCATACTAAAAGTCCTAAGAAATCAACGTTGAGGAAATATGTCTAATTTGCATAAATCCAAGATGGCCGCCAATTTTCGATAATTTGCCACATCTCCGCATTTAGATGTCATAATTGAGTGATTTGAAGTGCTAAAATGGTGTTTTTGAACACAAGGATTTACGTGGAATAGGTTACATTTTTATTGGATAAAGAATTTATAGCCAAAAATCCAATATGGCCAAAAAATATTGAAAAATGTTCATATGCGTGGTATCCGAAACATAGGCAAACTGAAATGTGACTGTTTTGCTGCCTCATGTGACTAACTCTTGACTAACTTTATATTATAACTTTATTATAACTTACTAACTCTTGACTAACTTTATATTATAACTTTTTATATTTAACTATTTATTTTATAACTTTATATATTATTTCTGTCCTATTTGAGAATTCTTCATACGGTGCAGAAACGTATCTGTGATTGGATTGGCCCTACCCTTTGTAACAATCTTCCTAACCGGAATTTTATTTTCACTGGTGAATCTCTGTACTATTCGGGGGTGCTTAATAACGTGCAGAAACGTATCTGTAATTGGATTAGCCCTACCCTTTGTAACAATCTTCCTAACCGGAATTTTATTTTCACTGGTGAATCTCTGTATCATTCGAGGGCGCTTAATAACGTACAGAAACGTATCTGTAATTGGATTGGCTATACCCTTTGTAACAATCTTCCTAACCGGAATTTTATTTTCACTGGTGAATCTCTGTATCATTCGAGGGTGCTTAATAACGTGCAGAAACGTATCTGTAATTGGATTGGCTATACCCTTTGTAACAATCTTCCTAACCGGAATTTTATTTTCACTGGTGAATCTCTGTACCATTCGAGGGTGCTTAATAACGTGCAGAAACGTATCTGTAATTGGATTGGCTATACCCTTTGTAACAATCTTCCTAACCGGAATTTTATTTTCACTGGTGAATCTCTGTACCATTCGAGGGTGCTTAATAACGTGCAGAAACGTATCTGTAATTGGATTGGCCCTACCCTTTGTAACAATCTTCCTAACCGGAATTTTATTTTCACTGGTGAATCTCTGTATCATTCGAGGGTGCTTAATAACGTGCAGAAACGTATCTGTAATTGGATTGGCCCTACCCTTTGTAACAATCTTCCTAACCGGAATTTTATTTTCACTGGTGAATCTCTGTACCATTCGAGGGTGCTTAATAACGTGCAGAAACGTATCTGTAATTGGATTGGCCCTACCCTTTGTAACAATCTTCCTAACCGGAATTTTATTTTCACTGGTGAATCTCTGTACCATTCGAGGGTGCTTAATAACGTGCAGAAACGTATCTGTAATTGGATTAGCCCTACCCTTTGTAACAATCTTCCTAACCGGAATTTTATTTTCACTGGTGAATCTCTGTATCATTCGAGGGTGCTTAATAACGTGCAGAAACGTATCTGTAATTGGATTGGCCCTACCCTTTGTAACAATCTTCCTAACCGGAATTTTATTTTCACTGGTGAATCTCTGTATCATTCGAGGGTGCTTAATAACGTGCAGAAACGTATCTGTAATTGGATTGGCTATACCCTTTGTAACAATCTTCCTAACCGGAATTTTATTTTCACTGGTGAATCTCTGTATCATTCGAGGGTGCTTAATAACGTGCAGAAACGTATCTGTAATTGGATTGGCCCTACCCTTTGTAACAATCTTCCTAACCGGAATTTTATTTTCACTGGTGAATCTCTGTATCATTCGAGGGTGCTTAATAACGTGCAGAAACGTATCTGTAATTGGATTGGCCCTACCCTTTGTAACAATCTTCCTAACCGGAATTTTATTTTCACTGGTGAATCTCTGTATCATTCGAGGGTGCTTAATAACGTGCAGAAACGTATCTGTAATTGGATTGGCTATACCCTTTGTAACAATCTTCCTAACCGGAATTTTATTTTCACTGGTGAATCTCTGTATCATTCGAGGGTGCTTAATAACGTGCAGAAACGTATCTGTAATTGGATTGGCCCTACCCTTTGTAACAATCTTCCTAACCGGAATTTTATTTTCACTGGTGAATCTCTGTATCATTCGAGGGTGCTTAATAACGTGCAGAAACGTATCTGTAATTGGATTGGCTATACCCTTTGTAACAATCTTCCTAACCGGAATTTTATTTTCACTGGTGAATCTCTGTACCATTCGAGGGTGCTTAATAACGTGCAGAAACGTATCTGTAATTGGATTGGCTATACCCTTTGTAACAATCTTCCTAACCGGAATTTTATTTTCACTGGTGAATCTCTGTACCATTCGAGGGTGCTTAATAACGTGCAGAAACGTATCTGTAATTGGATTGGCCCTACCCTTTGTAACAATCTTCCTAACCGGAATTTTATTTTCACTGGTGAATCTCTGTATCATTCGAGGGTGCTTAATAACGTGCAGAAACGTATCTGTAATTGGATTGGCCCTACCCTTTGTAACAATCTTCCTAACCGGAATTTTATTTTCACTGGTGAATCTCTGTATCATTCGAGGGTGCTTAATAACGTGCAGAAACGTATCTGTAATTGGATTGGCTATACCCTTTGTAACAATCTTCCTAACCGGAATTTTATTTTCACTGGTGAATCTCTGTATCATTCGAGGGTGCTTAATAACGTGCAGAAACGTATCTGTAATTGGATTGGCTATACCCTTTGTAACAATCTTCCTAACCGGAATTTTATTTTCACTGGTGAATCTCTGTACCATTCGAGGGTGCTTAATAACGTGCAGAAACGTATCTGTAATTGGATTGGCTATACCCTTTGTAACAATCTTCCTAACCGGAATTTTATTTTCACTGGTGAATCTCTGTATCATTCGATGGTGCTTAATAACGTGCAGAAACGTATCTGTAATTGGATTGGCCCTACCCTTTGTAACAATCTTCCTAACCGGAATTTTATTTTCACTGGTGAATCTCTGTATCATTCGAGGGTGCTTAATAACGTGCAGAAACGTATCTGTAATTGGATTGGCCCTACCCTTTGTAACAATCTTCCTAACCGGAATTTTATTTTCACTGGTGAATCTCTGTACCATTCGAGGGTGCTTAATAACGTGCAGAAACGTATCTGTAATTGGATTGGCTATACCCTTTGTAACAATCTTCCTAACCGGAATTTTATTTTCACTGGTGAATCTCTGTATCATTCGAGGGTGCTTAATAACGTGCAGAAACGTATCTGTAATTGGATTGGCTATACCCTTTGTAACAATCTTCCTAACCGGAATTTTATTTTCACTGGTTAATCTCTGTACCATTCGAGGGTGCTTAATAACGTGCAGAAACGTATCTGTAATTGGATTGGCTATACCATTTGTAACAATCTTCCTAACCGGAATTTTATTTTCACTGGTGAATCTCTGTACCATTCGAGGGTGCTTAATAACGTGCAGAAACGTATCTGTAATTGGATTGGCTATACCCTTTGTAACAATCTTCCTAACCGGAATTTTATTTTCACTGGTGAATCTCTGTACCATTCGAGGGTGCTTAATAACGTGCAGAAACGTATCTGTAATTGGATTGGCTATACCCTTTGTAACAATCTTCCTAACCGGAATTTTATTTTCACTGGTGAATCTCTGTACCATTCGAGGGTGCTTAATAACGTGCAGAAACGTATCTGTAATTGGATTGGCTATACCCTTTGTAACAATCTTCCTAACCGGAATTTTATTTTCACTGGTGAATCTCTGTACCATTCGAGGGTGCTTAATAACGTGCAGAAACGTATCTGTAATTGGATTGGCCCCACCATTTATTCTTCGCTACACCAACTCTCTCACACACGTGATGCTGCTAGTCTCAGTCTTTTCTATAAATACTATTATGGCATGTGATGTTGCTAGTCTCAGTCTTCTCTATGACACGTGTTCTTCGGAATTGTCTGATCTATTCGCCGCTTCCTTTCGTGCCAGCTTGTTACACTCGTTTATCTAGTGGTCTCCATCAATTCGCTATGTTGATACCTCATTATAATACAGCTTCCTATTCCAGTAGTTTTTTTTCCCAAGAACCGCATGTTAAAAACGTGTCATTCGCTC
>OY744553.1:2694985-2697485 GCA_963556195.1 Sepiola atlantica
CACCCATAGACTGGTATTGTCTTGGCCTTCGGGTCCTGATTTACGCCGGTCTATGGGTCTGTCTTGTGCAGTTCTAGGAGGTCCACCCTCCCAGGCTTCGCCTCCCATCTTTGGGGAGGAGTAATTTTATTATTTACTGCCTGAGGCGCCCCTACCGGAGAATTCCGACGGGGCTGCCCAGGCAATTTTTAAACCCCACTTTCCCGACCCGACCTTGGGTCACATCTTACTTGTGGGAGTAAGATAAAAACTGGCCTTGTGCCTAACTCCTGGAGAGGAGTAAATCAATACTTCTATATAATCAGTCGAAGAGATACGGTGTCAGAATCTAATAATAATGTGATTATCCCATTTAAATTCGTTATTTGACATCTTCATCTTTAAATGATGCTGGATTTACGGTTATTCAATTAAGAGATGTCGTTTCCCGCAGTTTTTTTCATTAAAATGTCAATTCTTGTGAATCCTATTTGTGACTGCCGTCAGCTTTGCTTTTCATTGGATCATGTGGGCAGTTGTTTTTGGTCATCAACGAATCACAATTTTAGAATATCAGAAACCAAACAAACTCCTGCCAAATTAATATTCTGTATGATTGTTATACATTGATTTCTTCACCCTGAAAAAGTCTTTCAATAAAGACGAAACGTTGATGAATACATAAATCACATAGTTTTCGGCTTTCCATTTTACATTTTACATTACGTTGGATCATTTTATCTCCACTTTTCTTCATATATATATATATAACAAAATAAGTTAGCAAAACATTAATCTGGAACAACACTTAGATCTAATATACGGAACGTTTTTGTTCTTGTCTTTTAAGGGAAGTGGCGTCTGATAAACTCTGCTGAGAAGCCATGAGATAAAATACTGTTTTGTTTTTAAATTCCCGAAACAGTTTTTCATGGTAAACAACTGATGATCACTTAAATAATGTTAAGACTAGCGTAAATTCTTGGAAGCAAACTAATATAGGGTCTGTAAAAAGTAAATTGACTTACAAGAAAAGTAATTTGACACCGAAAGACTTGAGACAAAAGTGTTTTTATTCCATATAGTTTTAATGGTTGAAAAACCTCCGAGACTATATATATATATATATATATATATATATATATATATATATATATATATATATATATATATATATATGTGTGTTTTTTTTTAAGTTTACCAAAACATTTCGTTCACGAAATCATTCATCACCACACAAGACTTTTTCCTTTCAAAGTTTATTTATTTATTTATCAGATTTATGAAAATTAAAGAGTTTTTCCCCTACGCGTGTTTTTCCCTACACGTGTTTCTCTACGAAGCAATTCCTTGATCTGCCAAGCAAGGACCTGCTTCGTAGAGAAACACGTGGAGGGAAAAAACGCTTTAATTTTGATAAATCTGATACATAAATAAATAAACTTTGAAAGGAAAAAGTTTTTCGTGGTGATGAATGATTTCGTGAATGAAATGCTTTGGTAAATTTTCAAAAAAATCACATATAAATGCTCTGTACCCTGTAATCGAGTATCATCGAGCTTATTTTAATTGGCGTAATCTCGGTCTTCACTGAATAAAATATCTTCTAAGTGAAAAATCTAAATATATATATATATATATATTTATATATATATACATTAATAGGTTGAAAGAGATATACCTAGAGAGTTGTTTTTTTATATATATATCCCTCTTTCTATACTTCCATATATATACGCACATATATACACACATATATACATATATACACACATATATACATATATACATATATACATATACCTATACATATACACATATATTTATATACATATACATAATTTGTGACGATTAGCTTATAAGGCTGTTGAATTTGGCATGGCACGTTAATTCACTATGCCATTTTTAGACGATGCGTAGTAGTCACATCAGTGCACGCCCCGACTACTGAGTCAAATATGACTTTCGTATTGGGGTTCGAACCGTGTGACTGGTAGGGATTGTCTTCTCCCATACTGATGATTGCATGTTTGGCATAAAACACATCTGTATATGGGTTGATTTGAAAATATTATTTATAAATAATTATATATATATATATATATATATATATATATATATATATATATATATATATATATATATATATATATATACTCTCGACTAGTCTTCTATCTGTGCCCGCTTCTAGGTACATATAGGTCTTAATTTCCCTTAATTAAGAAATTAAAGTCGACCACTCTCGGGGATATTAAAAATAGACTGTCAAAAAGCTCTAATACAAAGTTCTGAATACGTTCGTCGAACACTCTCGACTAGTCTTTTATTTGTGCCTGCTTCTAGGTACATATAGATCTTAATTTCCCTTAATTACGTGACAGTTTCCGTTGGCCGAGTTGATATGGTGACTGCTTGCAGATTCAAGACTGACCGACCGTCTCAAATTGTTATTAGTAATTTAATATTTATATATATATATATATATATATATATATATATATATATATATATATATATATAT
>OY744553.1:2702485-2707485 GCA_963556195.1 Sepiola atlantica
GCACAAATATGTTCCCTTCTACACGGCTATACAGTGGCTCATACGAGAAATGGTGCACCTTTTCCAAGTGATATTACCTCAAGCTGGATATTCCACCAGACTAGATTAATTCTTGTCCTGGAATCCGGTAAGACCAAGAGACCACAAGAAAGATGTACTATAACATAATTAACTAGTCAATTGAGGAGAGGAAAATTAATATTCTTAACTTCTTTACTAACTCAACGTTTGAGAGGTTAAGGAGATATCAAGTATTAGCCCAAGGAAGGGACCCCTTGATTTCGGAGAACTTCGACTGAAGTAAAATTAAACAAAAGGGAGATATATACATATGGAAAATTAGTTCATAGAAATATATATATACACTAGTAAAAAATAAAGACATAAGCCGATCATTAAAGCTGGCCCAAGATATTTCGGTCGATTAGTTCGACCATATTCGTTTGGTAAAATGAGCATTATTGCTCGGAACTTGACATTATATACAGTGAATTAAAGCTAATTGTGTACAGATTAATTTCGTGCAGTAAAATGTAAACTCGTTATATACAGTAAAATAAAGCTTTTTTTACCAAACGAATATGGTCGAACCAATCGCCCGAAATATTTTGGTACAGCTTTAAAATGTGTGTGTGTCGGTATTTCTACTCACATGGTACTTGCTTATCCACATTTCCATAAACTAATTTTATAATATATCGCTCATTGCTTCAGTAAATGTATAATGTCCCGATGATATTGGACTGTGAATAAATACACAGTTGATACATGTATATCCAATACTGTTAAAAAAATTAAAAGGTTTTATTAACCTCCCCACGAGGTTAGGCACAAGACCAGTTTTATCTTACTCCCACGAGGTAAGATGTGACCCAAGGTCGCGTCGGGAAAGTGGGACTTGAAAAGTCAGCGCCCGAGAAGGTGAGCACTCTGGCCATTACAAATTGCCTGGGCAGCCCCGTCGGCATTCCCCGGTAGAGGCGCCTCAGGCAGTAAGAAATAAACTTACTCCTCCCCAAAGATTGGAGGCAAAGCCTGCGAGGGTGGCCCTCCTAGAACTGCACAGGACATACCCATAGACAGGCGTAAACCAAGCCCCGAAGGCCAAGATAATACCAGTCTATAGGGCGTAGTATTCATCAGAACAGATATTACACTTTGATCTTAGCCAAATGAGTAAGTAAACCCAAATAAATATTTTATATATTTTATAAATATTTTATATATATATATATATATATATATATATATAAATATGATAAAAAATGAAAATACTATTTCAACGTAATGGAAAATGAAAAATAGAAAACCAAAAATATTTACGTATTTATCAACGTCGCGTCTTTAATTTAATACCAATCTATGGGGTGCAGTATCCATCGGAACAGATACTACACTTTGATCTTAGCCAAAAGGCTGAGTTGTAGCAACAGCAGTAGTAGCAATAGTAGTAGCAAGAGTAATAAGACTCTATAGGGCGTAGTATTCATCAGAACAGATACTACACTTAATATATATATATATATATCTATATATATATATGATAAAAAATGAAAATACTATTTCAACGTAATGGAAAATGAAAAATAGAAAACCAAAAATATTTACGTATTTATCAACGTCGCGTCTTTAATTTAATACTTCCTCGCGATGATTGCTGTGAAGATATAACACACCAGTACAAATATTTTACAAGTTTGGTCCGTTTGCGACGCACAGTAGCAGTAGGAGGAATTAACCGTGAAAGGCAGCATATGAAAAGATAAATTATGAGCTAAAATAGATGGTAGCAGTAAGAAAAATTTAGAACTGTAGCATGTGGACGATTATCGAAGTTAAATATTTGAACCCCCTTCTCTCCTGCTACGATAACCGTCTATCTAACCTCAATAAAAATGACGCCCCCCCCCTTATTAATGATTTTAATAACTCCGACATATTCCACAGTTTACTAAATTTCTCCAAGGAATCCTGAAATGATGATGAAAGGCTGATAAAATGTGTGTATATATATTAGAGAATATGAGATACCTATTAAACGATGTTGCGCCCATGTTTTATATAAAATGGATGATCTAACAAAGTTTATGGGTTTATCATCTCTCCTTGGGACTATACCAGGAATGTCTACGTCCCCGCTAATATATATATATATATATATATATATATATATATATATATATATATATATATATATATATATATACAGGGTGTTTCAAAAGTCTTGGGAACGTAACGATTTTTAATAACTCAAAAACTATTAGGAGTTAAAAAATGAAATTGGTACCGTTGGAAAGGTTAAAGTTTCAAGTTTTGTGGGGAATCTTCAAAGTTGCTCAATATGAGCACCATTCGTCACACGGCAGACATCTAGTCGATAGTCCATTTCCTGCCAAACGCGTTCTAGCATCTTGACGTCAATGGTTCCCACAACTGCCGTTACTCGAGCCTTTAGTTCGTCAATATCTCTTGGAAGGGGCGGCACATAGACTTGTTGCTTGACAAAGCCCCAAAGGAAAAAGTCACACGGGGTAAGATCTGGAGACCTAGGGGGCAAGGGCATGAGAACGGCATCACCTCGCCCAGATCTCCCAATCCATCTACCAGGCAGCCTTGTGTTGAGAAACTGCCTTACTCTAAGACTCCAGTGTGGTGGTGCACCATCTTGTTGAAAAATGAAGTCATCAGATCCTGCTTGTTCCAACTGAGCCATTAACCAGTCTTCCAGCATGTTGAGATAGGATTCACCAGTGATACTTGCCTCTTCAAAGAAGAACGGTCCATAGACACCTTTCTTGGAAATTGCACAAAACACGTTCACTTTTGGTGAATCTCGCTCGTGCTCAAGAAGTTCATGAGGATTCTCAGTACCCCATATGCGAGTGTTATGCTTGTTAACTTTGCCATTCAGATGGAAGGTCGCCTCATCGCTAAAAACAAGCCGGTCATCAAAGCCGTTATCTTCCAACTTATATATACATAAATAAACATTTTTTCAAATGGAGAATATATCTGAAGAGAGCAAGCACAAAAGCTCGAAACGCGTTATAAAATCACAAAATGATAAAATGATAAAATAATAAAGTATAAACAATGGTTGAAAAAAGTTTTTACAAATGTTGGTAGCCTCACTTCTTTAAATATATATATATATATATATATATATATATATATATATATATATATATATATATATAATATTTATAAATAAATATTAAATTATAAATACCTACAGACGCTAGCGTTTCAAGCTTATTACTCTCAGTTACAGTTTCCGTTGGCCGAGTAGATATGGCGACTGCTTGCAGATTCTAGGGTGACTCTGAGAACCGGGTTCGCGCTTCTCGACCGTCTGAAATTGTTACTTTCCTGCACTGATGAGAGCAATAAGCTTGAAACGCCAGCATCTGTAGGTATTAATAATTTAATATTTACTCATAAATATTATAATAAGCCCTTTTAAGAAATTAAATTTGAGCATAAAATTTCACACCTGACCACAACAATATCTCTCCTCTCCACATCCACCTATCTCACCCTCTCGACTACTTCTTTCATACTCTTACCCACCCCGCCTATTTTCAAGTTACCTTCATTTCTTCAAATCTTTTTCTAAAACTATGATACCACCTACATACCAAGCACACAGAGTTCCCCCCTTCCCTCCTCTTTCCCCAGCCTCTCAAAATCCATGCCACACCTCACCACCACAAAAACCTTAGCACCCCTCTCCTCTCTCCCACCCTAAGGCAAATTCACTAATACTCTCACCCCTCCCCTTTTTCACTGCTGCCGTAATGGTACCCACTCAAAGCTTTCCATATTCATTTCACTCTTTTCCACTACTGACTGCTCGCAGCCTAGACCCAGCGCTTTCAGTAGCCACGGCTACTACTTTTCCTTATAAACCCATCATGTCAGCCCAATATTTCGATGTACTTGTATGACATTTTTCTTCAAATTATCATCCCGAAGAAGTCTTACAATAAAGACGAAACGTTGATGAATATATAAAAAAAATATATCTTGTTTTTTTCGTTTTTCATTTCCCATATATAAATATATATATATATATATATATATATATATATATATATATATATATATATATATATATATATATGGGAAAATGAAAAAGGAAAACCAAAAAATGGATGTTTTTTATTTGTACATCAACGTTTCGTCTTTATTTATAAGACTTCATCAGGATGATAAAATAGAGAAAAAATGTCATGCAAGTACAGATACATGTAGGGTAGACATATTGGGAGGAAAAATAGAATGAAAAAATGGCCACTGCTGGGTGGACGTCCGTATTTGTTGGAGAAATAGAAATGAATCTTTCTGATGAAGTCTTATAAATAAAGACGAAACGTTGATGTACACATAAAAAACATCCATTTTTTGGTTTTCCTTTTTCATTTTCCCATCACGTCGGATTACCTTCATCCTTCTCTTCCCATATATATATATATATATATATATATATATATATATATATATATATATATATATATATATATATAGGATATTGAACTTGTTTGAAATAAATCTGAGACAGAGATAAGATAAGTGCTTGTCTGTGTGCGGGGATGCGGTGTTTGTGGTTGTACTTTTCAATGAGTGAGCTAAAGAGAGATATGGGGTCGGGTGGATTAGATATTCGTGTCCTGAATATAAACCTCATTTTAGATTGCCAATCTCAGCTCTAATAATAAATTCTCTTTCATCATTTTAAGATTAACAACGTTGAACTTTCATATTTATTATTTAAAAATGTTCCAGAGAAAATAAGTGTACTTAATTAAATAATATTTTATCTTTCTGTTGCACAAACACACACACACGCACACACACACACGTACACACACACGTACACACACACACACACATATATATATATATACAATATTAATATTTTCATTCATACATACACTTACAAAACGCCGCTACACTGGCATGTCGATATTATCGATCATTAGTTATAAGAAACTAAGATC
>OY744553.1:2712485-2719985 GCA_963556195.1 Sepiola atlantica
ATTAGTATAAAAAATCCTCTCATAATATTCTTCATCATTCAACTGACAATCATTCAATCTCATTAACCCTTATCCTCGGGTGGCTTTTAGCCTTGATAAGTGATGACTCAGTATAAAAATCCTCTCATAATATTTTTCATCATTCCATAAACAATCCATCCATCTCATTAACCTTCACCTACGAGTGGCTTTTGGCCTTGATAACTGATGGCTCAGTATAAAAAAACATCCGATAATATTCTTCATCATTCAACTGACAATCCATCCATCTCATTAATCCTTATCCTCGACTGACTTTTGGCCTTGATAAATGGTGACTCATTAGTATAACAAATACTCCCATAATGTTCTTCATCATTCAACTAACACTCCATCCATCTCATTAACCCTTATCCTCGAGTGACTTTTAGCCTTGTATAAGTGGTGACTCATTAGTATAACAAATACTCCCATAATATTCTTCATCATTCAACTGACAATCCATCCATCTCATTAACCCTTATCCTCGAGTGGCTTTTGGCCTTGATAAGTGGTGACTCATTAGTATAACAAATACTACCATAATATTCTTCATCATTCAACTGACAATCCATCCATCTCATTAACCCTTATCCTCGAGTGGCTTTTGGCCTTGATAAGTGGTGACTCATTAGTATAACAAATACTCCCATAATATTCTTCATAATTCAACTGACAATCCATCCATCTCATTAATCCTTATCCTCGAGTGACTTTTGGCCTTGATAAATGGTGACTCATTAGTATAAAAATACTCCCATAATATTCTTCATCATTCAACTAACAATCAATACATCTCATTAACCCTTATCCTCGGGTGTCTTTTTTACTTGATGTGTGCTGATTCATTAGTAAGAAAAGAGACCTCAAGCCACCACAATTCTAACCCTATAACTTACCCTAACCCCAACCAATTCTTGAAAACACATGTGGTCATTTCTAGCCACAGTTTCCTTGAAGACAAATTAAGTATCCTATAAATTATGGAGTATTCGTCTCTAGGGTTTGTGAATGGTTTTACTAGAACGTGAACAACTGGGATATCGATGCGTTAAAGCGACCATTTTTGCAGGAACGCACAAAACGGAAATGAATTAATTAAAAAAATATATATTTTCACATAGATTTATTATCTAAAGCGTCGTTTCGTTATAAAAAAAATTGGAAAATAATAAAAAATATTGGTAAACACCTAAGTATTGCGAAAACTACACAAAATAATCCTAAAAGCGAGAACTGTCATCTTGAAAGCATCAACGAAGGGGAAATAACACAAATAAACAAATATGATAATTTATGACTTGGGTTCGTGCTGCGTTCCTGCAGTGCCAGCGAATTTCACCGCGTCGATTAATTATGTTGCCTGACGGCATCCGCATCAGGTGGTTCTCATCACGTCGAGAATCGCGTCAATCTCGCGACGCGAAGAAGCGAAATTGTCCTCCGTGAGTCTATTAAATGCATCGACGTACACGTCTTGAGTATCTAATGTCATTTCTTTCTCGGTCTTTTGGCTAAGATCAAAGTGTAGTATCTGTTCCGATGGATACTGCACGCCTGTCCTGTGCAGTTCTAGGAGGTCCACCCTCCCAGACTTCGCCTCCCCTCTTTGGGGAGGTGTAAGTTTATTGCTTACTGTCTGACGCGCCCCTACCGGGGAATGCCGACGGGGCTGCCCAGGCAATTTTTAAATGGCCAGAGTGCTCACCTCTCGAGCGCTGGCTTTTCAAACCCCACTTTTTTGACCCGATCTTGGGTCACATCTTACTTGTGGGAGTAAGATAAAACTGGCCTTGTGCCTAACTCCTGGGGAGGAGTAAATAAAATCTAATGTCATTTCTTTCTCGGACTTTTGGCTAAGATCAAAGTGTAGTATCTGTTCCGATGGATACTACACCCCATAAACTGGTATCGTCTTGGCCTTCGGGGCTTGATTTACGCCGGTCTATGGGTCTGTTCTGTGCAGTTCTAGGAGGTCCACCCTCCCCGGCTTTGTCTCCCCTTTTTGGGGAGGAGTAAGTTTATTGCTTACTGTCTGAGTCGCCCCTACCGGGGAATGCCGACGGGGCTGCCCAGGCAATTTTTAAAGGTAATAGGTGCTCTTCCTCTAGAGTGCTGACTTATCAAAACCCCACTTTCCGACCTTGTGTCACAATTTACTCTGTGGGGAGTAGATAAATACCTAATGTCATATCTTTCTCGGGCTCTTAGCCAAGATCAAAGTGTAGTATCTGTTCCGATGGATACTGCACCCCATAAACTGGTATTGTCTTGGCTTTCGGGGCTTCATTTACGCCTGTCTATGGGTCTGCCCTGTGCAGTTCTAGGAGGTCCACCCTCGCAGGTTTTGCCTCCCCTCTTTGCGGAGGAGTAAGTTTATTGCTTACTGCCTGAGGCGCCCCTACCGGGGAATGCCGACGGGGCTTCCCAGGCAATATTTAATCGCCAGAGTGCTCACCTTCTCGGGCCCTGGCTTTTCAAATCCCACTTTCCGAACTTGTGTCATATATTCCTATTGTAGGTAGGAGTTGTATAACGCTAATGCCTTTTGAAGTTTAATTCAAGGGCGATTTTCTTTTTTAGGCCTTTCTTTTCTGAAAACGATTCGACCGAATGAGAAAAAATATAGCTCTGGTTAGCACAATTTAAATCCGTTTCGAAATGACATATTAATTTGTGATAAAAACTGGTTTAAATGAAAAGAACGTTAGAAATCGAACCTATTAATTGATATATCAATAAATGTTGAATTGAAATTCGGATTTAAAGTAGCAGTAGGAGGATTATATATCTTATCTCTATTGCTGCTTGAAGGGTTATTTTTACACTGATAATTCCTCAATGACGAAATGTAGATAATAATTAAATATTTATTATTAAATAATTATATACATATATATATATATATATATATATATATATATATATAATAATTTTATTTTTCTCAACCATTAAAACTATATTAAAAAAAAAAATTTATAGTCCCAAGTCTTCTAGTGGAAAATCACTCATGTAAGTCAATTTATTTTTTACAGTTATTATATTAGTTTATTTCTAACACTATTTTAAGGGATCATCAGTTGTTTACCATGAAAAACTGTTTCGGGAATTTAAAAACAAGACAGTATTTAATTTCATGGCTTCTCAGCAGAGTTGATCAGACCCCACTTCCCTTAAAAGACAAAACATAAACGTTCCTTATACTAAATCTACGTTTTGTTCCATATAAATGTTTTGCTAACTTATATTAGTTATTTAAGACACACACACACACATATATATATATATATATATATATATATATATATATATATATATATATATATATATATGTATAAGTAATTAATGATCAGCTAAACTTATGCGGCACACAGACACACCTATATATATATGATGAGAATGATAATGGCTACTCAAGATCAAGGCTTGATGACCAATGCCTTTAAAAAGATGAGTGGTCTCAGCAACAATAACAAGTGAAGGTTCTGCCACACAGAAGTAGAGGGTGTGAGCCACCTGACATCCAGTTGTAAGGTTATCCTGGGAAATGGCTATTATACAATGCGACAGAACGGAGTAAATATCTTTACTTGACTAAAAAGTTAAATATCCAGTGTAGCGGCAAGTCCTGTGAGCATACACCAGAAAGAACAGTTGGAAATAATTCATACACCATCCACTATGACTATGCCATCCCTACAGCTACATATTTAGAAAACGGAGCTGTTAAACCTGACATCGTAATATTGGACAAAAGAGAGAAAGTAGCAAACCTAGTTGAAGTCAGTGTCCCTAATGATGCAGGATTAAACAGAGCTGAAAGGGAAATATTACGAAATATCAAGATCTTATGTACGACATGAAAAGAAACTTGAATCTTAGGAAAATCTCCATCATACCAGTAATTATAGGAGCAACAGGACTAATGAAAAAGAATTTCAAAAGCTATCTGACGAGCATACCCGGTGAACTGAGTGCAGGAAAAATGCAAAGAATTGCACTTAAAGGGACTGTCAGAATCTTAACAAGATCTCTAGGCTGGGGTGTCTGAAATAACCGGTGAATATCTGGCATCCGGTAGGATCCCCCATCTCCAGCAAAAACGGAAAAATAAGAATATATATATATATATACAGGGTGGGCCAAAATAAGGGTCCTATCTTTAAATTTGAATAACTTGAATTTGAATAACTTCCACAAAATAAAAGTTAAACTCACCAAACTTTATGTGTGTGTAGACTGACCCTTCCGAGAATTTTTGAAATAAACAAAACAAATTTTAGCCGAAAAACACTTCTTAAACCTTACAAAGACTAAAGTATTGTTTTTTACACTGTTTTGAGTTTTTTAAGCAAAAATAATGTTTTCTAAATGAGGGTACGTTCCTTAGGGCTAATACGGCTCATGCTTGCTTCGGAAGGGGTCCTTTACTTATTCTAAAAAAAAAAAAAAAAAATCAATAAATAAAAAAGTTATGAATTTTTAAAAACAGGACCCTTATTTTTTCCCACCCTGTATATATATATATATATATATATATATATATATATATATATATATATATATTCATGAATAAATATTTATCACGTATTAAATTATATTTTTCTCCAGAGATGTAATCATCAGTCCAGCAGATAATGAATGTATAGTATACAAACATCAATTACCCTTAAAATCATCATATATAGATCGATAACCAGCACATTATTTTATGATATTATATATATACTAGACCACCCGTGACCCGTTGGGTCAGTTTGTTATATTAGCTATGGAATTCATGTATGAGCGTGACACTTGTGACATAAAGAAAATAGGTTTTTTTTACATAACAGAAGCATTTCTATGAAAGTATATTAAAATGAAAAAAGAATATAGATAGATTTCTATGAGTCGTTCTGTTTATTATAATTGTTTTTTTTTTAAATTACAGTTACTGAATAATAAGTGGTTGGTTAGGGCGATTTGAGAAAGGAAGGGGGTACAGCAAGCTTTCTCGCGTACGTAACGAAAACAGAGGGAGTAGGAGTGGTGAAATCTATGAGAGGGAAAGTGGGAGGTGGTTTCGTTCACCGACCGCTAGTATGGCTGATATTAATAATGAGTGTTGTTTTTTTGTTTGTTTGTTTTTGTTTTTTAAAAGGGAGGAGTTTTTTTGAAACTGCGACAGACTTTACGAAGTCCTCCCGTTGAATGTTTTTAGCCGTGAAGAAAACAAATAAACTATTTGATGAAATTAAATGAAATTGTTTAAAAATTTCCAGAATGAAAAATTTCATGCGTTCGTTAATCATAATAGAGAATAATGGAATTGGAATAACAGATTGAAGACGATGCTATTTACGCATGCGCAACCGGATGTTGAAAACCGGAAAGCTGAAAGCTGATTGCAAACATACAAGAACAATAGAGTTTTAGTATTATATATATATATATATATATATATATATAAATTCTTTGTAGAATGGTAGGAAAAATCCCAGCAGAGTGCTCGATTAATTAAGAATCAAAGTTAAAAATTAAGAGCATAATATTTATTTATTCTGGTACAGAAAAATTAGTACAACATTCGTACCGTCGGTTTCAAGCACGGAAGGTCTTACCCATCCGGCTCTCTTCAGCTTCTGTTGTCATCTGTTTTGGAAATGTGAGGTCACATGACACTCTTGTTGGGACGCGTTATTTGCTCAGTGTGTTGTGTGTGTTTGTTTAAATTTGAATTTAGTGTCATAAGACCGTTGAGATTTAAAACACGGGAGAAGAAAGAGAATTCAAGATTAAAAGGAATAAAAAGGGGAATAAAAAAGGGGGGTAAAAAATAAAAAAATATATATATGAAAAAATATATATATATATATATATAAATAAATATAAAAAAACATATATATATATAAAAACATTTTAATACTAAGAATAAAGGGATAAAAAAATAATAAAAAAAATAATAAAAAAATAATAAAAAAAGAAGAAAAAGAGTATAAAAAGTGGGTTAAAAAATATATATATATATAGAGAATAAATTGTAGAGAATAAAAAAGAGCGAGAGAGAAAGAAAGAATAAAAATAGAAAGAATAAAAATATATAAATAAAATATATAAATAAAAATAAAAAAAAAATAATAATAATAAAAAAATAAAAAAATAATAATAAAAAAATAAAAAAATAAAAAAATAAAAAAATAAAAATTAAAGAAATAAAAATTAAAAAATTAAAAAATTAAAGATTAAAAACAAAAATAATAAAAATAAAGAAAGGGTTTCTCTTTTTTTTATTATTATTATTTTTTTATTTATATATTTTATTTATATATTTTTATTCTTTCTATTTTTATTCTTTCTTTCTCTCTCGCTCTTTTTTATTCTCTACAATTTATTCTCTATATATATATATATTTTTTAACCCACTTTTTATACTCTTTTTCTTATATATTTTTTTTATATATTTTTTTAATTATTTTTTTTATTATTTTTTTATCCCTTTATTCTTAGTATTAAAATGTTTTTATATATATATATGTTTTTTTATATTTATTTATATATATATATATATATATTTTTTCATATATATATTTTTTTATTTTTTACCCCCCTTTTTTATTCCCCTTTTTATTCCCTTTAATCTTGAATTCTCTTTCTTCTCCCGTGTTTTAAATCTCAACGGTCTTATGACACTAAATTCAAATTTAAACAAACACACACAACACACTGAGCAAATAACGCGTCCCAACAAGAGTGTCATGTGACCTCACATTTCCAAAACAGATGACAACAGAAGCTGAAGAGAGCCGGATGGGTAAGACCTTCCGTGCTTGAAACCGACGGTACGAATGTTGTACTAATTTTTCTGTACCAGAATAAATAAATATATATATATATATATATATATATATATATATATATATATATATATATATATATATATATATATAGTTTTGAAAGGTTCATACTTTTTTTAAGCATCTGAATGAAATTTAGTAAAAAAGAAGTGTGGTAAATTAACTACCATCAAAGCTGGTAATAGATGCAATATTTATTTTATTAAAAAGAAAAGACAAAATCGAACCGATTTTTTTTCTTTTTTTCTCTATAAACTGCCATTTTTTAAAATAGTTTATAGTTATACATATATTTCGCTAATAATATTAGCCTCATTAGTGTGTTTTAAATTCCGATGTAATTGGGTAACCAGCTTCAGTTGGTGTGAGCCGGCGAGTGAGATGTCGTTTTTATTTTTTTTTGCCACTCTCGTATGAAAGCACGCCAGCACGTGTACTGTATATATATATATATATATATATATATATATATATATATATATATATATATATATATATATATATATATATTAAATAAATTTTTCGTGGTACAAAATTTGATAACGGCGAGGAATACGGACGTTTGGGACATTTTTGGGAGGGTAGAATGAGATTAAACAAATATAAAAACGAGAGAAAACGATTAAAAAGAAATTAATTAATGTAC
>OY744553.1:2724985-2732485 GCA_963556195.1 Sepiola atlantica
TAGTTAGTTAACAATGTTTCTTAACCATTCATAGAGAGGGGGAAGGATTTCTCGCGCTTGTCTTCCCTTAAGGGAAATATTTCCCTTAGTTTTACATCGTGAATCGCACGTCATCTCGGTTCGAATCAGACTGACTAAAACTCGCTTCTCACGAGAACGAGTGACGTCACGGATCCTCTCTTTCCCACGCAAGGCCCGCGACATCACAGAGCCTCTCACAGGTGCAGACTGACCCTTGATCTGGGGTCTCGTCACACGGTAACCTTGTCACGTCTGTTATCTCTGACTGTGAGTACAGGCCCTAATCTGCACTCGACTTCACCCGCGTTAACTCGCGCAAGTCAAACCAACGATTCCCAACAGATACGTCTATTCTCATAGGGCCATTATCCAACATTATGATTCTTGGCCATTGTCCAACTTAAAGCGATTATTGTAATTTGTGACAATCTACCATGTTCTGTTGTTCTCTCCCGGCCAGGTGCGTAGCCATGCAAAGTGCACGAACTTCTGTCAAATCACCTTTTCGGTACACCCAACCTGGATATTTAACAAATTATAATGGGGGAATATGTTTAACATTGTGAAAACATTAAAAAAATGCATTCGCTTCTTATTTTTACGAGATAAAAATATGGTGGTTTAAAAGATTATAAGATATTCCGTTAATTACACGCACTCTCGCCTTTCAGCGTCCGGAGAAATAGAATAGTCTATGCTCGAAGAGGCGATTACGTAACACAATGTCATCATGGGAAACACGATAGCCTAGAAGTGAATTGATACAGACAGAGGCGACAACTGGTTGCGTATGTAATTAATTGGAAATTTCTGTGAAATGATTTAGAATTCAAAAGAAATTTGAGCAAGTGAGAAATTGTTATTAGCGTCATACAGAGTAGCTTGGATAGATCTAAAATAGGAAATCATACACTGTCTACCAAGCACCAGCCCCTGTCACATCGCTCCTCTTAATGATGTATTCCTTATTCTTTTTTTTATAATTGTCTGCCTCATCCTCATCCTCCTCTACACCATAGCAAATTCCTCCTCTTTCTCTTATCTTCTTTTTCTACATCATCACTTTTATTTCTTCACTTCCTCCCCCTCCTTAGTCTCCTCATCCCTATGCCCACTGTGTGCCTCCTCCTAATTATATATTCCTAATTCTCCTCCTATCGTCTCGTATTCCTCATCCCTCTATCATTGTCCTTCTTCTTCTCCTTTTTTTATAATTTTCCTCCTCCTCTTCCTCCTCCTCCTCCTCCCCTTCATTCTCCTATCTTCCTTCTAAACGTCATCACTTTTAACTCTTTCCGTTTCCTACCCTTTTTATTGTACTCTTATCTCTGTCCCCTTGTCCCTCCTCCAAATAATATAATCCTCATTCCCATCCTATCACCTCGTATTCCTCATCAATCTACTTAATTGTCCTTCTTCTCTGTTCGTATTAATTTTTCTTGATTTACATTTTCCTCCTCCTCCTCTCCATCCTCCTCCTCTTCCTCCTCCTTCTCCTCCCCACCCTCCTCCCCATCCTCCTCCTTCTCCACACCCTACAAAATTCCCCCTCCCTACTCATACTCCTATCTTCCTTCTCAACGTTACCCACTTTTAAATCCTTCCCATTTCCTACGCTTTTATTGTACCATTTTCTCTGTACTTCCTCCAAATGATATATTCCTCATTCTCTTCCTATATTCTCGTATTCCTCACACCTCTACTTCATTATCCTCCCTCTCCCTTCTTATTCATTCCTCTTGCTTTACATTTTCCACGTCCTCTTCCCCCTCCTCCCCCTCCTTCTCCATACCCTACAAAATTCCTATTTCCATATTTCATCCGCATACATACTACTTTTTTCTATCTTGCTTCTAAACGTTATCACTTTTAACTCCTTCCCTTTTTCGACCCCTTTCTTGTACCCTTATCTCTGTCTCTCCTCCTAATGGTATCTTCCTTATTCTCCTCCTATCGCCTCGTATTCCTTAACTTCATTGTCTTCCCTCTCTATCCCCATTCATTTTTCTTGCTTTACAATCCTCCTCCCCCCTCTTCCTCCTCATTCCCTTCCTCCTCCTCCTTCTCTACAAAATTCCTCCTCCCTAATTTCATCCGGATGCCTATTCATTCTCCTATCCTAGGTTTTACCATGACCTTTTGGCTAAGATAAAAGTGTAGTATCTGTTCCGATGGATACTGCACCCCATACTGGTGTTGTCTTGGCCTTCGGGGCTTCATTTACGTCGGTCAATGGGTCTGTCCTGTGCAGTTCTAGGAGGTCCACCCTCCCAGGATTTGCCTCCCCTCTTTGGAGACGAGTAAGTGTATTGCTTACTGCCTGAGGCGCCCCTACCGGGGAATGCCGACGGGGCTACCCAGGCAATTTTTAATGACAAGAGTGCTCAACTTCTCGAGTGCTGGTTTTTCTAATCCCACTTTCCCGACCTTGTGTCACATCTTACCTTGTGGGAGGTAGATAAATAAAACATCAGAGATTGTTTCTTAGCCTTTTGGCTAAGATCAAAGTGTAGTATCTGTTCCGATGGATACTGTACCCCATAGACTGGTGTTGTCTTGGCCTTCGGGGCTTGATTTACGCCGGTCTATGGGTCTGTCCTGTGCAGTTCTGGGAGGTCCACCTTCCCAGGCTTTGCCTCCCCTCTTTGGGGAGGAGTAAGTTTATTGCTTACTGCCTGAGGCGCCCCTACCAGGGAATGCCGACGGGGCTGCCCAGGCAATTTTTAAACCCCACTTTCCCGACCCGACCTTGGGTCGCATTTTACTTGTGGGAGTAAGATAAAAATTGGCCTTGTGCCTAACTCCTATCTTCTTTCTCAACGTAATTAATTTTACTCCCTTCCTTTTCCTACTCCTTTCCTGTCCCCTTTTTCTCTGTCCCCTTGTGTCACCCCTAATGATATCCTTCTATCGTCTTGTGTATCTTCATCCCTCCACTTTATTGTCCTTCTACTCCCCCCCCCGTATTCATTCCTCTTCTTTATCTCCGACGAATCCTCCATTACGCTATTCCATTTCTAATTCTTCTTATCATCCTCCGCATTTTCCCCCGCGATATACGAAAACAAAATGTCCGCCATCTTGAATCATAAAAGCGTTCGGTTAATTACGGCGCACACACGAATCAAACATTAATGAATATAAAAGAAAATGTAAAAAATAAACAAATCTAATCTATTCGTTATGATTGATTAAGTGTATTGAACATAGTTTGTAAGTCCGCTTTCAAGAAATCAAAATATTTTTACAGAATTACTTCAAACTTCTTAAACAATTCATGACATGTCCTTAAAATTTTATCTCGAAACATTAACATTCTAAAGTTCAGTTGAGTGTACATTTGCTACGGTCACCTTGAACTTTTCAACTTAAAGATGGCGGCCATTGACGCAACATTATCTTAAACAAATTTAGTTCTAGTTTTATAACCATCTGTTTCAAAGAATAATTCAATGACGTAATAATTAAGTTTTGTTTTTACGGTAAGAGTAGGGCTGATTTGACATAATGGTAAGAGCGTGCACTAATTGACTGCGCGACCAGGGTTCAAGTCTAAGTAAAGTCATACCAAAGACTTAAAAATGTGTGCGTGATACCTCTTTGCTCAACACTCAGTAACGGGTACCAGCTTGCGCCATTCATTTGTCATTATACCAGTCGAGGCTCTGATCTCGACAATTAGTCCGGCAGAAACTGAAAACTTCGGTGGTTTTTGACCAGTCAGCCTGAGAAATTCCTCCTGGATAGTCTCGGAGGTCTACCGTCCCAGGCCTTGCCTCCTCTCTTTATGGTGAAGTAAAGTTATTGCTTACTGCTTATTGCTGAATGCCAAAGGGGCTGGCAAGGCAATTTTTAATAGGCTAGAATTCTCCCTCTTTATAGGCCTTGGCTTGATAGTCTCGGAGGTCTACCTTCCCAAGCCTTGCCTCCTCTTTTTATGGTGGAGTAAAGTTATTGCTTACTGCCTGAGGCGCCCCGACCGGGGAATGCCAAAGGGGGTGTCAAGGCAATTTTTAATAGGCTAGAATTCTCCCTCTTTATAGGCGTTGGCTTGACTACCCCCACTTTCCATCCAACTACTATGAACCCAGGCCGATGTCTCACAAGTAGGATTTTATACTCGCTAGGACGATGTCATCCAACAAGCTAACCTAGCGAGCAAATAAATATTAGATTTCTTGAATGTGAGATGGTATATATAATTATTTCCACAATCAGACATCGGCCTGGGTTCATAGTAGTTGGATGACTACACCCCTTGTTGAAAAGAGTAGGTTCATTCCACAGTCAGCCATCGCCGCGGTTTGCTTAATCTGTGTAAATTAATAGACATTCTTGTATGTGGCGAGGTAGCTCAGTGGCAGAGTACTCGCTTACCATGCAAGTGACTCGGGTTTCGAATCCTGAGTTCGGATGTGTTCTACTGATGAGCCCAAAGGAGGGCGAAACTCGAGTCTAGGACTTCCGGTTTGTTTCTTTTCATAGGTTGCGGGTTGCGGCGTTGTCTGATTGTGGAAATAATTATATATATATATATATATATATATATATATATATATATATTGACATAAACATTTTGTTTGGCACAATACAAATGAAACGGACCGTAAAGAATATATCTCACAGAAATGTTATGTTTTTTGGAAATTTGAAAAAATAAAAATAAAAATAATAAAATGAAAAAAAACATGGTTATTGGAATATTATGTGAACCTGACTTATATAATTATTATTTAATGTATCCACCATAAAATTAATTTCTTATGTATCAGTTTTTAATATTTACTTCAACAGTGCTGTATACGTGATATATATATAGGAAGACTATATATATATATATATATATATTAGTGCCTAAAGCCGGGATTGAAACTCAACCACCGAGCTGCCAATCGGCGCTCCTACCCCTGCGCTATCATACGACACAGACTGAATGTATATAATATCTCAATGTAAACATTGCAAGTGCCGGGAGCTCGAATGTTTTACCTAAGTGGCTATATATATATATATATATAACATAAAATATAATAACACGAAATCACATAATTGTCGATGCAATAATTTATATATATATATATATATATATATATATATATATATATATATATAATCCAGGTAAAACATCCACAGGATAGTAATCCAAAGAATTTCAACCGGGTTTATAAAAAGTGCTCAATATGAAATAGAACTTTTACATATTTGGAAAGAATATGGTCTAAGGTTAAGATCGGATTCTAACTCTTCCTGATGAGATCTCAGTTTATAATAGCTGTTGATCGATAACATCGCCATATATATATATATATATATATATATATATATATATATATATATATATATATATATATATATATATATATATATATATATATATGGTAAGCAGCTGATGATCCCCGTGTTAATATTAGACGCTTAAGGTCTCCTGTTTTTGTTTCACTCTTAGATACTTACCCCCCCTTTTATTTTTTGTATTTACTTATTTTTTTATTCATTAATTTTTCAACGAATGTTAAGTCTGCAATATCTTGGATTTAGTTAGTTTGTCTGGGAATTTAAACTGCATTTTACTTTTTCTTTTTTTTTGTTTAAATTGACTGAAAGCTTCTTTAGACTATATATATATAATCCTCCACATACAGACTGTTTCGCTGTATCTCAGCTCTTCAGTGCGGCTAGACTAGTTAGTGCCTTAAGCCGGGATAGAAACTCAACTGTCGAGCTGACAGTCGGCACTCCTACCCCTGCGCTATCATACGACGCAGAATGAATGTAAGTAATATCTCAATGTAAACATTGCAAGTGCCGGGAGCTCGAATTAGTTTTTCCATAAGTGGCTATGCATATATATATATATATATATATGTATATATATATAACATAAAATCGATATATAAAATAATTATCGATGCAATATTTATTTCAACCGTGCGGTTTTTTCAAGGATCACTCAGACAATTACATTACGGTTGAAATAAATTATTGCATCGACAATTATGTGATTTCGTGTTATTATATTTTATGTTATTCTTGCTCTCATTGAGCTCTCATACCCAGATTTCCTCCTGGAATTATCCCATTATTACACAAGTATATATATATATATATATATATATATATATATATATATATATATATATATATATAAGAGTTCGAACGCAAAACGCGATAACTCCAATTCGTTTAAATTAAGACCATAAACAATAAAAACACGAATATATTAACTCTAGACTTCAAATTAAAGCTGCTTTTACTTTAAATAAAAATAAATATTTATTTTGGTATCATATTATGCAACAAATAGTGTTCGGATGTCTTCGAGTGTTGACATTCAACACTTTTTGTAGGGACAGTTTCGTGATTTTGAAAATGGTGTTTATCGCGTTTTGCATTCGAAGTATATATACATACATGCAACATGTACTTACATTTTATTTTTTCTATTTTTATTTCTTCTCTCATTTCTCGTTGTCTTTCCGTCACCCGTTCTGTCTCCTCCCTTCGACCTTGCGACACAGAGTTACCTCCCTTCGCGCTATACTACATCGTTTTACGTCATTGCTTCTAGCTTGTGTTCTAACAGGCAACAACTGCATTCTCCCACCTTCAAAACATTTGTATTCTTCGAATAATTATCGATTAAACACCACATTTCCAGATTAGCGTTATTTTTTTTTTAAAACCAACTTGTTCAATTTTTAGATTGAAGTTAAGTTACGTAAAATAATGCCCTGAAATGGCTCCGCTGATTTCTTGATCACAGTCTAATCATTTTGTTATTTAATCTTTCGAAGAAAATTGGCGGAACTACTATATCAATAGAACACCAATTATGCAGATTATCATTTCTTTTTAAATCAACTTGTTCAATATTTAGATTGGGGTTCAGTTTGGTACGTAAGTTTAATTGATCCCCATCTGACCTCTATTCCCTGTTTACGCTCTGACGTTTTACATTTCGAATTTGAATCATCAAATAAATACTAGTTAATGCATCGTTACTATTTAACCATTCTTCTGGGATATCTTTGTAAACACCGGGTTTGAAGTCATCGTTCGGGTAGCTGATTCAAGTTTTCGAGTGCGATTATCTTTGGGGGAGGATTTTGGTTTTTGTTTTTGGATTTTCTTTTTATTTGTCACCATTCGTCTTTTTGTGTACTTTGATTTGCCAAACCTTTTATCAGGACTCAATCTGGAACTTCACCGTATTTTTGAAGTCATCGTTCGGGGAGCCTATTCGATTTTTCGAGTATGGTTGTATTTTGGGGGGATGGGGTAACTTTTTCCGAAATTTGTCACCATTTCCTTATGTGAGTTTTTACCATTTTTATACTTCAATTTGCCAGACCTTTTATCAAGACTCAATCTGGAACTTCACCGTATTTTTTTATCTCCTGTGTTCTTTGATGTAACATGTTATTTCAAAATTCAACTATATATAATGCTACTCTCTGATGATTGACTAGGTCGGACTAA
>OY744553.1:2737485-2769985 GCA_963556195.1 Sepiola atlantica
AGAAAGTTCATTGTTTTTATTTTAGCCATTACTTCTACTTTTAGGCCTAGTTTTTTCATTTCCATATGTATAATTTTCTTGAAGTTTTCTCCCTTGACTTTGTTAGAGTCTCTTATTATCGCTAGCCTCTGTGTTGCTTGATTGCCATATATATTTTCATTGCTTATTACCTAGCTCTACTTACGTATCGAGCACTGTTGAAGTAAATACTGAAAACTGACACATAAAAAAGTATATCTCCTTATAATATTTAATGTGGATACATGAAGTACTAATATATATATATATATATATATATATATATTTCGGCAGCAAGTCATTTCTTATACACGCATCGTTAAAGACCACGGAGTTTTATCTCTTCACTATCTTTCTTGTCAATTTCTCGACGCAGCGAGCTATTCGTCGGGTTTCTGGTGTTAATTGGTGGAGTATGGCACCTAACGTTGTAGCGTGGGACATTCCTCTAGCGCTTTCGGTCTCTTGACCGTCTTCTGGAGGGTGTGTCTTATTGTTACTAAGAGCCGTATATATATATATATATATATATATATATATATATATATATATATATATCGAAATGTATTATTTTTGTTTCCTAGATATTAATTCAATGAAACTCCGGTGTTTATAAAAGAACGTGCTCAATAAAAAGTAGAGTTTTTTTTTTGTATAAATTTTTACTCGTACAAACATTATTGGTTACATATGTGCATACATGAATTACGTGCGACTTCTACCCGATCATGACAGAAGGAACGGAAGCAAACTACCCCTCCTCCCACCTTTGATTAAATAAAGTGTCCCGATCGAATTTTTGTACAGATTCCCGAGTCTGACATAAACATTCTCAAGTTGGACTAGCCGCACTTGAATAAAATCGAAGGTGGTGTCGCGGAAACGTTGTGAGGATACCATCTAAGATAGGAACATGAGTCCTAATAATTGTTAGATTTCGCAATTTTTTTTGGATAAGAGTTGATCATTTGTATTATTTGTATTATTCAGACTACATTTCGCATCTTGGATGTTATTCTCACAACGTTTCGGCCGAAGCAACCTCTGATCTGTTTCAGATGCATCTTTTAAAACTTAGAAATCTTTGTATTATTTGGATTTTTCGGACTATTGTTCTCAGCTTAGATGTTATTCTCACAACGTTTCGGCCGATGCACCCTCCGACCTTTTTCAGATGCATCTTTTAAAACTTAGAAATCTTTGTATTATTTGTTTTTTTCGTGTTCGTCTGTCGAACAATAAAAATAATGATAAACCCCAATCTGAAAACGTGAATATTTGTGATGAAGATAATTAGAAAATATGAAAATAATGATCGCAGACATAATTGATTGAAATTCATTTTCTAATATGTTGGAAATACAATCAAAATACAATTCAAATACAACGTATATACCATCAAATTAAAATAAATGAAACTATTTTATTTGCGAATTTTCAGTCGTTTCAGAAAAAAATGTTTAATTTCACATGCGACCTTGTCATTCTATGGGAAGATTCGTCTGTCGTTCGTCGTTATGGCTTTTTTCTAAAATAGCACTTTTATGCTAAGGTCGGGAATACAATACTGCATTATATTGGAGTTTCGATCATCATCATCATCATCATCATCATCATCATCATCATCATCGTCGTCGTCGTCATCATCATCATCATCATCATCATCATCATCAGCAGCAGCAGCAGCAGCAGCAGCAGCATCGTCGTCGTCGTCATGATCATGATGATGATGATGATCATCATCATCATCATCATAATAATAATCATTATAATCATCATCGTCATCATCATCAGCATCATCAGCATCATCGTCGTCGTCGTTATGATTATGATGATGATGATCATCATCATCATCATAATAATCATTATAATCATCATCAGCATCATCAGCATCATCGTCGTCGTCGTCATCATCATCATCATCATCATCATCATCATCATCATCATCATCATCATCATCATCGTCGTAGTCGTCGTCGTCTTCGTCATCGTCATCATTGTCATTGAAACAGTTGATTTCAAATGATGAATAAACATGATCTCTCATCTTTTTTGGCCTTGTATTCTGATTTGGCACTATTTTTATCTGTCTCTTTCTCTCTCTCTCTCTCTCTCTCTCTAATTCTCTCTTTTTTCTATCTCTCTTTCTCTGTCGTTATCTCTCTCTCCTCTCTCTTTCTATCTCTCGTTTTTAAAAATGATATTTCACCCCAAACAAGGCAGGACGTCACTGTAGACGTAAGGGGCTTCTGAGAATTAGGGAGTAGGTTTAAGGCATCATTCTAAGTTGGGAGCTGTACAGCGAGATGTCTGTTTACATTAGTTTCAAACCTCTGCATGTCAGTACAGTCGGAGGAACAAGGAGCAGGGAGGGAGTTCCATATGCTAGCAGCACGAGGAAAGAAGCTATTGGAGTAGAAGGCTCTCATGCATCCGGGGACTTCCACAGTGAATGGATGGGATTTAGCTGATTGTCGAGTTGGTCTAGTAAATTTACGACGAGGGGGCAGCAAAGTTGCCAGTTCATCGGAGCATAATCCATTGAAGTATTTGTAAAACAAGCACAAGGATGCCACATTGCGGTGATGGGACATGAGCTGGATCTTAGTTGACAGTGAGGGACCTATTAGGTTGGCGACTCTTTTTTGGACCTTGTCAAGGAGGGAGAGACTAGTAGATGATGCACCAGTCCAGATGTGGCAACAATACTCCATGCATGGGCGGATGGTGGCTTTGTAGAGATACAGGATAATGTCAGGTGTGAAGAGTTTACTAGCACGGTAGAGGGAGCCCAGCTTCTTTTGTGCAGCCTTGGCAATGTCTTCAATGTATTTGTTTCAATTCATGCTACCTGTGAAGGTTAGTTTGAATGTTGAACTCTCAGGTACAGTGTTATTTTCCATGACAATCGGTGGTTGGAGAGGTTTTTTGTACTTATTGAAGGAAAGTAGCGTTGTCTTTGCGGCATTAAAAGTTATCAACCATTTATGACCCCAATCCACTACAGCCTGGAGGTCATTTTCTAAGGATTCGGTCATTGCCTCGGATATGATCGCGTCCGTTTTGCCAACATGACGAGAGTAAAGTGTGCGCCGTCAGCAAATAAACCAATCTCAGACTCAAAGTCATCAGGGAGATCGTTTATGAAGATCAGGAACAATAAAGGTCCAAGGATAGATCCCTGGGGTACACCAGCATTGATGTCATGTTGCTTAGATGGACGGCCATCGAGGATCACCTGGATCTTTCTTTTGGTTAGGAAAGATCTAATTATAATTATTTATCTACCTCCCACAAGGTAAGATGTGACACAAAGTTGGGAATCTGGGGTTTGAAAAGCCAGCGCCCGAAGAAGTGAGCACTCTGGCCATTAAAAATTGCCTGGGCAGCCCCGTCGGCATTCCCCGGTAGGGGCTTCCCAGGCACTAAGCAATAAACTTACTCCTTCCCAAAGAGGGGAGGCAAAGCCGGGGAGGGTGGACCTCCTTGAACTGCACAGGACAAACCCATAGACCGGCGTAAATCAAGCTCCGAAGGCTAAGACAATACCAGTCTATGGGGTGCAGTATCCATCGGAACAGATACTACACTTTGATCTTAGCCAAAAGACCGAGAAATTTTATTTATCTACCTCCCACAAGGTAAGATGTGACACAAGGTCGGGAAAGTGGGATTAGATAAGCCATCGCTCGAGACGTGAGCAATCTGGCCATTTTAAAATTGCCTGGGCAGCCCCGTCGGCATTCCCCGGTAGGGGCGCCTCGGGCAGTAAGCAATAAACTTACTCCTCCCCAAAGAGGGGAGGCGAAGCCTGGGAAGTGGACCTCCTTGAACTGCACAGGACAAACCCATAGACTGGCGTAAATCAAGCCCCGAAGGCTAAGACAATACCAGTATGGGGTGCAGTATCCATCGGAACAGATACTACACTTTGATCTTAGCCAAAAGACCGAGAAATTAATTGTCCAGTAATATGAGCGTATTTTATATGTATTTATCTCTCTCTCCTCCTTCTCCTCAGTCTTTTTACGTTCGGCTTTAATCTTTTATTTCAATAGGATTTAAAAAAAAAAATGTTTTAGTTCACACGATTCTATTTTTCATTTCAAATAAACATTCGGTCAATTCTGAAATAATTATATGTGTAATTATCAAAGTTTCGCTGTTGCGAGAAATACACAGCCACGAAGTTGTCCCAACTTTTTGAATTAGACAGTGATTTAACATTCGTAAAATATAAGAAAGATCTGTTTTTAAAGGTCTGTGTACTTGCCTCGTAAATAATGACTTTAGGGGGGGTCGACATTTATAACCATTTCCTAATAATCATACGTAGTAATTTTAATTGATTTTTCCAGGTGACAAAGAAAGCGAAAGAAAGAGGCTTATATATAGAGAAGGGGAGAAGGGAGACGAAAGAATGATATAGAAGACAAGGGGCAGAGATAGCAGGGGGGGAGGGCGAGATAAGAGTGAAATGAAGGAAGTGTGGGAAGGTATAGGAAAAAGGGGGAAAAAGGGGGAACGGTATAGAATTAAAAGTTAGGAGAAGTGGAGATAGATAGATAGAGATATATATAGATAGATCGATCAATATATATATATATATATATATATATATATATATATAGAGAGAGAGAGAGAGAGAAAGAGATAGATAGATAGATCAATAGATAGATCAATAGAGAGATAGATAAATCGATCAACATATATATATATATATATGTATATATATATATATGTATATAGATATGTAGATACATAGATAGATAGATGGATATATATAGAGAGAGAGATAGAGAGAAAGATAGATAAATAAATAGATATATATATACATAGATCGATCAATATATATATATATATAAAGAGAGAGAGAGATAGATAGATAGATAGCTATATATATAGATAGATAGAGAAAAAGAGATAGATAGATAGACTGGAATAGATAGATAGATATATAGATAGATAAATAGATGGATAGATAGATAGATACATACATACATAGATCGATCAATAGATATATATATATATATATAGATAGATAGATAGATAGATAGATAGAATGATCAATATATATATACATAGATAGATAGAGAGATAGATAGACAGATAGATATATAGATAGATCGATCAATAGATAGATAGATGGATAGATAGATAGATAGATAGATAGATAGATAGATAGATAGATAGATAGATAGATAGATACATAGATATAGTTATATAGATAGATCGATCAATAGAGTCCTGACATGGAACGTATAGAAAACTTATGGAAGACTCTAGGACAGAATGTTATGGCAAAGACTCCGGAAAACATCGAAGACTTGTGGCTGAAACTGAAAGATGAATGGGCCAGGATAACTGTGGCCCAATGTCAAGATTTAGTGAAATCCTTCAGTCGTAGATGCGCAGCAGTTATTGAAAACAAAGGTAGAAGTACCAAATATTAAATCTCTTTTGCCTTTTTAATGTGATTTTTGTTATGACTTTGTCGACACTCTGTCTGTCTGCGTGTGTGAATGTGTGTGTGTGGTTTGCTATGGTCAGCGGCTGCGCGTACACATGTGAGTCAACCTCCGTCAATACACATACACACACACACGCACACACATATAAATACGCATATACTTACATATATATATATATATATACACACACACACACACACACATATATATATATATATATATATATATATATATATATATATATATATATATATATATATATAATAATAATAATAATAATGGTAATAATCCAGGTTAAAAATATCCACAGGGTGGTAATCCAAGGAATTTTAACCGGGTTTATAAAAAGTGCTCAATATCAAAATAGAGCTTTATATATGATAATTTTTATTTACACAGACATGTACAAAATCTGCGACACTGGCATGTCGATGTTATCGATCAACAGTTACTATAAACTAAGATCTCATCAGGCAGAGTTAGAATCCGATTTTAACCTCAGATCATATTTGGAGAGAATCAAATATGATCTGAGGTTAAGATCGGATTCTAACTCTGCCTGATGAGATCTCAGTTTAAAGTAACTGTTGATCGATAACATCGACATGCCAGTGTCGCAGATTTTGTACATGTCTGTGTAAATAAAATTATTACATATATATATATATATATATATACAGATAGAGAGAGAGAGAGAGAGAGAGAGAGAGAGAGAGAGAGAGAGAGAGAGGGGTCAGGGGGTACCAGTCCTGTATATATGTAGAATTCAATTGGAACAGAAGAAAAAACCAACTAATCTCAAAGCGATCGCATTATTTCATTTGAGCAAGAGAAGTCAACTTTTTCAAGATAGTTCAGTGAATGCACTTGGTAATGGATTCGGGGTAGAAACTGATTAAATTCTCTCCACTTTGATCTGCGAACCAAGAGTCAAATGTTACTCGTTTCCCGGCGGCAAATTTCTTTATTGGATCTACCTGTATTCACCGAACACCTGCCGACGAGACATCCTCTCTATCTCTATCGACCGACCAATCTCGTTCAATGAGACGTTTCACATTTCATCAGTAGAATATGTTAAACAAATATTCATTCAACACTTGATAACAAACAGGAATTCTATAGATGCGCACGTTCAATCTGCGAGGTCAGCGATGGAAATTGCATTTTTGATTAAAGTGTTAAACGAAAAACAGCAAAATCTCACCCCTTCACTTTAGAGGTCCCACGATTGTGCAAAGCTTTCTACTCTAATTACACTGGTTTACAAAAAAAAAAAAAATTGGTCTGAGGCAATAATGGGGATAGATGTTTTTTTTTGCTAATTTGGGTGTGCTGAATTCAAATTTATAAATAGTTTTGCTCTATCACCTCTAGTTTTCTGGCTTTTAAATAGTCACAATTTTTAGTATAAACAAAGAATAAATGTGCATATTTCAAGAGTTGCAGCAGCTTATAACAGATAAAACAGGATAGATAAAGAACACTGATTGAATAAATATACTTGGATGACACAATTACACAATTCATAGTACCACAGACAGTCAAATGTGTTTTTTCTTAGAAGATCTGGTTATTTTGCCTCCTGGATGTCACGCAAGAGAATCCAGTAGAAGTCTCCCATCATGCCAGGGTTCCATTTGCCTTGATAGTTGCTCTCCATCTTTGTAATGTCCTGGTGGAATCTTTCTCCATGCTCATCACTCACTGCTCCAACGTGAATAAATAAAAATGTCGGTATTGGCCGGGTAGTAATCGTAGACAACTTCAGTAAAGACCTCTACACAGTGAACGAGTGAATGTGTCGTACGTTATCACTAAATATCTTATTTTTTAGGAGATAACCCACTGTGTTACAGTAAGAGTTCACCGCTATGTGGATTATCTGCATGCATTTTGGTGACGCAATAAAAATGTGTTGTTTTATCAGGATTAAACCACTGCACACACGAGAAAAATATCAGAGGGAATCTCTGAAAGAAATCGTTCCATGACGTTTGGTTTACATATACGTTGACCATCATTCGTCCGTACGATCGCATATAATTTTTTTTCTAGGGTCATCGAAAAAGCCGAGATCTACAAATACGGAAAAAAATTCTCCGAAAGTTTATAGCGAATAGGGGTCACTGTGCATCGTAAGAAATGCCATACAAACCGGAAGCTGAGTTATATAGCTTCCGCTCTTCTTTCTTTCTCTCGCACTTGCATTTTTTGTTTTTGCTTAATCTTTCCCCAGATCATAGAAGACACGCCCCATGTTTGAGGTATATAAACATCTCATTACTTTCGTTTCCTGGAAATATAAATAAACTTGTGAACCGTTAAAATGTATCGTTGTGTATTTGATAAGCTTTTGAGTTGAAGAATGGGTGAACACGTGTTTCACTATCTTCATCTATTCAACAAAACCTTGTAAATCATACGAAATTCTTCTGTTTTCTCTGGCAATCCTTTGTCAATAACAATCACAAACCTAATCATGTCTTTTTTATTAATATATCTTTCTTTAAATTCCGTAAGAAGCGGAAGAGGAGTTATATAGCTCCCCCTCTCTCTCTCTCTTTACATTTTTTATACTGAATCTTGCCGGAGACTGTCCGAAGGCACACTTGCTTCGCAGCTGCATAGGTGAAGAGTGTAGAGTATATTAACAATCCACTAATTTATTTTTCTCGCAAATATCAATAAACCTGTGAACCGTTAAAAAGGTGTCGCTGCCTCTTTCATAAACTTTTGTTTGCGGCGCTAAAACAAGAGGACTGACCAGAAGAATCCCGAAATACTGGACGGATCAGAAAATAGTCGCATCGAAGAAATCCTCATGTAAGAAACAAAACCTTATTAATCATATTAAAATACCATTGCTTTCGCTATGTTTATTATTTTTCGATCATCATCAAAATCCTAATCAGTAAGTAATCTGAAACGCATAGAACTGTGTGACCTGTAGATTAGTTTAATTATTTTTGAAGACTTGCATTTTGATTGATATTTCTTTCTTTAAATGTTGTCGGATCCAGAAGAAGCGTTATATAGATTCCACTTTTGTAATATTAATAAACCTGTGAACCGTTAAAAATATGTCGTTGTTCTTTTGTACGAGTTCGACATGCGTGCGGCCCTAATACAGAAGTACTATGCGAATCAGACGAGAGTCGAGTCAAAGCATAGGCTCACGCTTCGCTACCTTCATTAAACCAACAAAACGTTATCAAACATACCCAAGTTCGCTGGTTTTTACTTTAGCAACCATTCGCCAATCAATATGTAATTGGAAACACACAGCACTCCGTTACCCGGAGACTTAACTGTAATGAATTTCATTAGCTGATCATCATTTTTTCCGAATTGCCGTTTTTTATTATTAACAATTCTTCCTTTAATATGTTCCTTAAATACAAAAAAAAAACTACGAACGCTTCTCCCGATGAGTGTATCTGTGGAAAGTTACTTTTTCCTGCGAAACACCACAGGGTTTTTTTTGCTAATTGAATATGAAATACTTCACACTGCGTCTGGGAACAACGGGGCATAAAATGTTACTCTCAATCAATAATATTTTCGTCGCGTCAAAATTGTTTCTCTTAAAAGGAAAGAGACACACATTGCAATATATATATGTACGTATATATATATATATATATATATATATATATATATATATATATATATACATATATATATATATTAAAAAAGTGAAGCTATCAAAAGTTATCTATTTTTATAGTTTGTTAATAATTTAATATTTTCGAATTTTGAAAAAATGTTATTTGTTAACATTTCTGGTATTGTGCTTTCAAATGTCTATTAAACACGTGTTTCGAGCATTTATGCTCTCTTCAGACATTTGTTAATTTGAAAATCTTGGGTTTAGTTCTTTTAATTAAATATTTGGTGTTTATGTGTGTGTTATCTCTTTCTAGTTTCCTCTCTGAGTCATAAGTACATTTCGTTTATATACAGGATGTTTCAAAAGTCTTGGGAACATAACGATTTTTAATAACTCAAAAACTATTAGGAGTTGAAAAATGAAATTGGTACCGTTGGAAAGGTTAAAGTTTCAAGTTTTGTGGGGAATCTTCAAAGTTGCTCAATATGAGCACCATTCGTCACACGGCAGACATCTAGTCGATAGTCCATTTCCTGCCAAACACGTTCCAGCATCTTGACGTCAATGGTTCCCACAACTGCCGTTACTCGAACCTTTAGTTCGTCAATATCTCTTGGAAGGGGCGGCACATAGACTTGTTGCTTGACAAAGCCCCAAAGGAAAAAGTCACACGGGGTAAGATCTGGAGACCTAGGAGGCCAGGGCATGAGAACGTCATCACCTCGCCCAGATCTCCCAATCCATCTACCAGGCAGCCTTGTGTTAAGAAACTGCCTTACTCTAAGACTCCAGTGTGGTGGTGCACCATCTTGTTGAAAAATGAAATCATCAGATTCTGCTTGTTTCAACTGAGCCACTAACCAGTCTTCCAGCATGTTGAGATAGGATTCACCAGTGATAGTTGCCTCTTCAAAGAAGAACGGTCCATAGACACCTTTCTTGGAAATTGCACAAAACACGTTCACTTTTGGTGAATCTCGCTCGTGCTCAAGAAGTTCATGAGGATTCTCAGTACCCCATATGCGAGTGTTATGCTTGTTAACTTTGCCATTCAGATAGAAGGTCGCCTCATCGCTAAAAACAAGCCGGTCATCAAAGCCGTTATCTTCCAACTTTTCTTGCATTGCAATGCAAAAGTCACGGCGAAGTGGCTTATCAGTGTCCTTCAACTTTTGGACCAACTTGAGCTTGTAAGGTACCATTTGCAGTCGTTTCCTTAAGACACGCCAGACAGTTGCTGGAGCAAGTTGAAGTTCCCTGCTGGCTCTTCTCACTGATTTAGGGGGCTCCGCTGAAAGGCTGTCCGAACTTGCTCAACTGCATCTTCTGAAGTTGAATGGTGACCTGTTCGCTTACTTGGGCACAAACACCCATCTTTCACAAATTTAGCATGCCATCTGACAATGGATTTCCTTTCAGGGGCTTCTTTTTAAAATTTCCTGCGAAATGCACGCTGAACACATGTCCACGATTCAGTCTTTGTAAATTGGAGGACGCAAAATGCCTTGTCTTGTTTAGAGAACGCCATTACTGCACCTGGAAAGATAACACGAAAATCATTAGTATGACCAAAAACTTGATTAAGCAAGCTTTAAAATGGCACCAGTTTCATTTTTCTACCTGGAATAGTTCATGAGATATACGCATTTGTAATGTTCCTAAGACTTTTGAAACACCCTGTATATATATATAGATATATATATATATATATATATATATATATATATATATATATATATATATGTGTGTGTGTATATATATATATATATGTGTGTGTGTGTATATATATATATATATATATATATATATGTGTGTGTATATATATAATTATATATGTGTGTGTATATATATATATATATATATATATATATATATATATATATATATATATATATATATGTGTGTGTATGTATATATATATATATATATATATATATATATATATATATATGTGTAATGTTCCCAAGACTTTTGAAACACCCATCACACACACATTACAACTGTCAGCATTTATAATTTATTTCGACTTCCTAGTCTCTTCAGAATGCTAACGGGACACCTACATATTGGAAATTACGTCATTTCTAATATGCAGCTGTCCCGTTAGCATTCGGAAGCGATTAGGAAGTCGAAATAAATTATAAATGCTGACAGTTGCAATGTGTTTGTGAATTTGTTCTTTCTATATTCTATTATTGCTCTGATTTCTACATTGAGCTCTCTTGCTTGGATTTCTTACCAAAATTATTCGCTTTAACACGTATATATATATATATATATATATATATATATATATATATATATATATATATATATATATATATTCATCCACATACAGCCTGTTTCGCTGTTTCACAGCTCATCAGTGCGGCTAGACCAGTTAGTGTCTCAAGCCGGGATCGAAACGCAACCGTCGAGCTGACAGTCGGCGATGCTAACCCCTACGCCATCATGCGACACTGACTGAATGTAAGTGATATCTCAATGAAACGAAATGTAAACATTGCAAATGACCGGAGCTCGAAATTAGTTTTACCTAATGAGCATTGCCTTTAAGCTAATGGCCGTTGACGAGAGAAGAAGAGTAAAGATAAAGAAATTTACAAGATTATTTATTTTACAGGCCTAAGAATTCAAGAGAAACAACGGTTAGACGTACGCTCGTTTCTGAGACGTTTAAAATTGTTTTGATTTACTGATTTTTACATGGATTTCAATATGTCACTTCTTCAAAAACTCATAAATAAAAGTTTAGCGAAAATATTAACATATTCTACCTATTTAACAAACATAGCACACTTTTGCAGAAAACAAACGAGGCATACACGTAGAAAAAATTGTATTAGTTCAAAGATAATAATAATAATAATAATATAAAATAATAATAATAATTATAATGATAATAATAATAATAATAAAAGAATAATAATAATAATAATAATAGACATCGCAATAGTAATAACAGTTATTACAATGATAATTATAGAAATAAAATCAATAATAATAATAATAATAATAAAAGAATAATAATAATAATAATAATAGAAAGCGCAATAGTAATAACAGTTATTACAATGATAATTATAGAAATAAAATCAATAATAATAATAATAATAATAATAATAATAATAATAATAATAATAATAATAATAATAATAATAATAATAATAATAATAAAGCACTAGGAATAATTCCAAAAACCTGGAGAGAAGACTGGGAGAAATTGGAATCAAAGGAACCATTGAAACCATACAAGGGACGGCAATGATCAAAACAGCTGCAATCTTAAGGAAGATCCTCGAATGCGGAAACCAACCCGCATAAGCTACAAAGGGTAACCAGTCACAAGGAATTTACAACAGGGAGAAAACAAAACCACACGAAGAACACCACAACACGAACCAAGGAACAAAAACTGCAAGAAACACCATTTCATAACCCCCCGCCTAATAAATTACACCAGCCTCAGCTAATACCACATAAAAATGAACCAAGGAACAGAAATTACTAGAAACCCCATAAGCTCCCCCTTCTCTCACCCCCAAAAATGTTTTTCAAATAAAATAATAGAAGAATGAATAAAAAAAAAATTTAAAAATTAAAAAAAAAAAAAATTTTAATTAAAAAAAAAAAATTAATTAAAATTTTTTTTTTTTAATGGTGCCGGCTTAAGCTGACACCAGACAAAATATTTGTAAAGGGTCAAGGAGGATGAGAAGACCGAGGAGGGACAGGACAAACCAGACCTCCACTGGAAAAGTGTGGAGAATGCTGGGACTTTGGGGAGGCTTATTGCCACCCAAATCCCAGAGAAGACCAATTGTCCTTATCAGCGAGAAATCAATGGTGAGAGGCTGTTGCGATACCGCATCGTTATCGAAAAGAGGTGAAGAATACCGGGGAGGCTTGTTGTCACTCAGACTCCAGAAAATACTACTGGTTGTTGTCGGTGAACAATCACTGACGATGATCTGTGAGAGCACTTCTAGTGAGTACAAATAATAATAATAATAATAATAATAATAATAATAATAATACTACTACTACTACTACTACTACTACTACTACTACTACTAATAATAATAATAATAATAATAATAATAATAACAATAATAATAATAATAATAACTAGCGGAACCCGTGTAAATTACACGAAATGATGTTTTCAATACGGGTCCTAATGTAACAAAGCACCCTCTATTTGTTAGTAAGTTACGCTTGCTTTATTATGAGCCACCCCCTCCCCTTCTGGATAAGAGTGAAATAATTGTTTAAAATAGTAACTCGTGTACGATGGACACTGCGCATATCTACTAAAAAAGGTTGATATGCCATTCGTTCAAAAAAAAAACAACAAAATAATACTGGCCGATACCCTACTTTTTAAGCAGTCAACGTAATTAAATAGACAATGCCATTAAAAACGCCAACATAAAACAAAAAATAGTTTTAAGTTTTAAGCAACACAAAAAAGTAGTTTTTAACCAGGTGATAAAAAATGTATTATTTCTTCCGCTTCCCCTCGAAATGTAGAATAAAAATCTTTGAGGTTGGTTGGGATCGAACTATAAACCAGTCAGGCCGAAGTAAAAATTACTACCTCACTAACCATTGCGCCAGAGGGGAACACATGTAAATATACCTAAACGCAGGCTACTTGAATGTTTTTCAAAATTTAGGTGCGGCACGCATGCGCAGAGCTTTTACCGAAAGCGTGACACACGAACACACACGCTATCGTATTAATATTAGATAATAATAATAATAATAATTATAATAATTATAATTATAATAATAATAATAATAATAATAATAATAATAATAATAATAATAACAATAATAATAATAATAATAACAATAATAATAATTATAAAACATTTACTAGAAATAAAGATACTATTGAAAATAATAGTTATAGTAAAAGGAATAAATAATAACGAAACATATTCTGCTGACGTCGTTGCAAATGCAAGGAGGATAACTCGGTTTGACTAAGAAAATAAGCATAAACTGAAAAGAGAATTTAGGATGTTGAAATAATCAACCTTTTGAAGTTTCAATGATGAAGAAGTTGTATTCCGATTAACCAATGAAAAATGTTCATAAATTATTTTGTTTTCCGATTAACCAATGAAAAATGTTCATAAATTATTTTGTTTTCCGATTAACCAATGAAAAATGTTCATAAATTATTTTGTTTTCCGATTAACCAATGAAAAATGTTCATAAATTATTTTGTTTTCCGATTAACCAATGAAAATAGGATAAGAAAAAAGTAATAGTAATAGCAATCGAAGAACATAACACTAATAATGATCATAAAACGAACACTATTTTTTGCTATTGTCACTAGAACTGCGATATGATAGAATAACATTTTGTAAGAAAAAAATGTCAGGGAGAACTTATACAAAAGTCAATAAGAAATTATCACAACAATAGAAGTGCACAAAAATGTTTACATATAAAAAATAACAAGAGAATAATTTTGCAAGAACAGTTTACATAAAGACCCTAATATCACATATGAGAGAAAACAATGGAGAGCATTCAAAACGAATAAGAATAGATAAAAGCATGTAGAAAGTAAGCTATAAACAAGGTTATTTTCTAATAGGACATAAAGCTCTAGAGATTTGGCAGAAATCAGTCTATGCTTAAAAAAAAAAAAAAATTTTTGTTTATTATTAAAATTGAAAATAGAAGCCTTTATCAATGCAAGATTAATTCGTTATTTTTTTTTTGCTTTAATCTTATTAATTTCGGAATAATATCTCATCATCAGAGTTGACCAGTATAGTGTCATTTTTTCAAAAAATAAACAAACTTTTTTTTTTATATATAATATCCTTGTAATGGGTGTTATTTGCAGAGATGTGCTTGGCGGTTATGAATTCAAATTCTGGTTGTAGAACGAAGAAGCATGGGTATGCTCGAAGTTTAGAAAGATAATTCATAACCGCGAAGAACATCTTAAAAACAAAAAAAGTTTTTTTGTTTTTTTTTAAAGGCCACAATACTGGTCAACTCCGATGATGGAATATTATTCCAAAATGATTAAGATTAAAGTAAAAAAAAAAAAAAATTAATCTTGCATTGATAAAGACTTCTATTTTTAATAATACTGATCTACCAATGCGTGAGAACCATAAATTAATAGTTCTTCGGTAGTTTAAAGTAAAGTTGTAGTTTTCTCACATTGTATTCCGGTGACGTCAAAATATCGGTTAATTAAATCGGTCATAATTTTAAAGTTTTTACCGATTTAAAAAAAATAAAAATCGCTACAGACAAAGCACGAAGCCACTTGATGCGAGGAGATAAAAATACTACTACTTCAAGATGAAAAAAATAGCCAACGATACATGCTAGATGGATAGATTCCGACCCCCCAAAACAGCAATTCTTCTCCCCTGTCGCCAGAAACCTCGCTCATGGAATGTGAGAACTAAGCGAAAAAATAAGGAAAGCAAGAGTTACGGGGTTGCTGATAGTAAACCCCAGTTAGTCACTTTCCACTCTTCTTAAATATATAACATGATAGTATTTGCAAGCATAGAACGTCGAGTAAGTTACAGATGGCCCAATTCCTACAACCGAAAATAGGGAATTATCTAGCCCTCTTTAAAAATCTTGGAAGGGGAGGGGAAGGAATTTAATAAGGTAGTAGGAGGCGATGGGGGGAGAGTCAGAGAGATCTCACTCCTCCACCTAACTCCAAACCGGCCGATATGCATATATAGAGTCATCCATGTAAAGTATTCATGGTAAAATCCAGATAATCTTTGATAAAAAGAGCTATTTCTATAAAATAAAAGTTTCATTTATAAAAATATATCATGGCTACACATACGGTACATGTTTCAATCATAGCTTAGATAAGCTCGATTTAATCGGTTTATTTTCTTAAGCATTTTGGATATAAAAAAATATAGAGCGGCCACTTCTGAGGGAATTGAGCTTATACAAGCTACGATTGAAACATGTTCCGGATGTGTAGCCATATGTTTGTATGGATATACATTATATATATATATATATATATAATAATATATTAATAAACAATAACAAATATTTATTATTTGTCGCTCCTTGAAAGTAGAGCACTGTAATTGGTAGTATTAACACAGCATGACGTCACTTGCTTTAATGCATAATTCCTTCCCTTAATAGAAGTAGAATGCCTCGACGTCAAAGCCGCCGTTAAAGTGTTAAAATTATCATAGTTTATTCGCTGTTTACAATTGGCCCAGCGATTAGCGACGTCGGACTGGAGTTGAAAAATACTTGAAGTCCGGGGTTTCGAATCGCATGACCGGTAGTGAATAGTCATATCTCTATGCTGATGAGTCCCGATTGAAAAAGGACGAAACGTATACGTACATAGATAATAAACAATAACAAATATTTATTATATATATATATATATATATATATATATATATATGCGTTGTGCAAGGTTTTCTAAATATTTTATAAAAAAATATCTTCGTTATTATTGCCACCCACCCAACGCTTCAAATTGTGTGACTTTTCAATATACTCTTCCACGCCGACCACGTGACACACAGCCATATCAACATTTTTCTTTCTTCGTCAAAACACCTAGACGGATTTTCAACTTGACCACGAGAATGTCTCAACCAAGAGGAAAAAAGAAAAAAAAAAGAAAAAGAAGAAATATTCTTCTGAAGATGGTAGATTTACCGAAAGTACTCAAGTTTATATAAAAAAAAAAAATGTTTTTAAGATGAATAAATAATTTATTTTTAAAAACAAATAATCTGCGTTGTGCAAGGTTTTCTAAATATTTTATAAAAAAATATCTTCGTTATTATTGCCACCCACCCAACGCTTCAAATTGTGTGACTTTTCAATATATATATATATATATATATATATATATATATATATATATATATATATATATATATATATATATATATATAGTCTCGGAAGTTTCTCAACCATTAAAACTATATTTAAAAAAACAAAAAAACTTTTAGTCCCAAGTCTTTCAGTGGAAAATCACTCATGTAAGTCAATTTATTTTTTACAGTTATTATATTAGTTTGTTTCTAACACTATTTTAAGAGATAATCAGTTGTTTACCATGAAAAACTGTTTCGGGAATTTAAAAACAAGACATTATTTAATTTCATGGCTTCCCAGCAGAGTTGATCAGACCCCACTTCCCTGAAAAGACAAAAACATAATATATATATATATATATATATATATATATTCTTGATTGGCTGCAAGTGTTAATGCATTATTTCTCCAAATGCAACATTTATCCGTGACATTAATTCTCATAATAATCTGGTGAGACCAACTCCAATTAATGATGCCTTTTCCCGAAGATAACACCTGTGTGTTATGCAGACAGGTGCGCATGATATAACAAGAGCATCGACGAGGCACGTCCGAGTTCATTGTAAATTACTCGTATATGTAATTCGAATGACAGATCTCAGAGCTGATCAGCGTAACGAAGTGAATATGGCGGCCTGAACCGCGACAAAGACGGCTATAATCTCACAAGATAAAGCAGTGTCTCTCTTTCACTCTCTCTTTATATATACATACACACACACACATATATACAGGGTGGGCAAAAATAAGGGTCCTATTTTTAAAAATTCATAACTTTTTTATTTATTGATTTTTTAAATTTTTTTTTTTAGAATAAGTAAAGGACCCCTTCCGAAGCAAGCATGAGCCGTATTAGCCCTAAGGAACGTACCCTCATTTAGAAAACATTATTTTTGCTTAAAAAACTCAAAACAGTGTAAAAAACAATACTTTAGTTTTTGTAAGTTTTAAGAAGTGTTTTTCGGCTAAAATTTGTTTTGTTCATTTAAAAAAATCTCGGAAGGGTCAGTCTACACACAGATAAAGTTTGGTGAGTTTAACTTTTATTTTGTGAAAGTTATTCAAATTTAAAGATAGGACCCTTATTTTGGCCCACCCTGTATATATATATATATATATATATATATATATATATATATATATATATATATATATATATATATATATATATATATATATATATATATATATTAGTAGTATGTTTTTAAAGGCTGTGGGCAATGCAAATTCCGGGTAAGATGCAAGTTGTAAGGAAGAAAAACAATAAATCGAATACGAAATATGACTTACTATTTATTATTCCTAAAATCTTACATAACAACAAGAGTGTTATTAGCTGTTTGTGTGATGTCCGGATGATTAAAAAATCATTATTTAATATTTCGGAAAACGAAACTTCCCTTTGTCAAAAATAATCAATACCAGAAGAAATCCCCGACGATGCAGAGAATCTGACAAAATAAAATGGCTGCCATATTCGATTTATTGTTTTTGTTCCTTACAACTTGCATCTTACCCAGAATTTGCATTGCCCACAGCCTTTAAAAAAATACTACTACTATACCCAGCAATGCTTCAAGCAAACTACCATTCTGTACTATATATATATATATATATATATATATATATATATATATATATATATATATATATATATATATAACTTCTTTGTAATATAATGGGAAAATCCCAGCAGAGTGCTTAATTAATTAAGAATTAAAGTTAAAAATGAAAAATTAAGGGCGTAATATTTATTTATTTTGGTACCAAAAAATTAGTACAACATTCGTACCGTCGGTTTCAAAACACGAATTAATTTAATTATTTTTACAATAGCATAAATATGAACTATTTTCTTTCATTGCGTCTTTATTTTGCATATCTCGGTTGGTCTGTCACTTGATAATAAGACAGTTTAATCGCAAAATGCACAGATTCACTGGACGCATCTTTAGTTTGGTTTTTAGGTCAATGAAAACGCTTTTATAAGTAGTTACGTCAGTCGTTTTGAATGTCACTCGTAATTGTCTACTAACATTTTCGTTGGTCTGTCACACTTAAGTTTAAAACCACGTGTTATTCGCGCAGTTTTGATGGACGTATCTGTAACAGCAAGCTATCTGGAGCAAAAATTTGGGACACGAATTATACTGATGAATATGTATTTATTTGCGCGCACGTGGCCAACGCTGAACTATAACATCTTTTCACCGTAAAACTGGAAATACATGAAAATAAACAAGTCTTACAAACATGTTCTAAGACAAAACAAAGCAAATTATAAAAGAGTAAAAAATCAAATAGGTGTAGATAACTATGCGTTGCTTACCTCTATTTTTGCCAAGCTGCTTGCCCCAGAGCCAACGTCCATCACAAGCGGACAAACGTCCGACTCCCATGTTGACTGATTTGAAAAGACCGCCACTGGGCAAGCAGGCGGTGTAGAAGCACAACAGTTACCCCGTGCGCATGTCTTCCGGAACAGGACGGTGTTGCATACAAAATGTCCCCTTCCTGAATTATGACCGGCCAACATGTGAAACTTCTACGTTTACAGTCATAATACACTACTCGTTATTGTATTATCGGTAATAATTTTCGTTTTTATGTTTGAAAGTATATCCAGTTTATAAGGATAGCTCACGAAATGTAATGTGATTTTGAGTGGTGGAGAGGAAAATACAAGGCCAACTGTTGAAGACAAGCAGTGGTTTATTCGCTATAGTTTTTGTTTCTATGTTTCAGTATTAGTTCAATAAGTTCGTTGCCAGTTTCGAAAGTGTTCGGTGAAACTCACAGTTGATGACAGAGGTACTGATATTTTATTGGATACCCATGAAGTAACTGTACCGGATAATTTCCTAAACTAATGAACGGATCATTATCAATTTCGAAATATATATTCTAGACAACACGTTGAGTAATATGGGTACATTATTTTTTTTTGTAAATTTTCTGTTTTTTTTGTTTGTAGTTTGCTTAGTGTTTGTCGGTCGATGTGTAACGTTTAACTTTTAAATAAAATTGGTATGTCGCGCAAATCTATGCGAGATCCTGTGTTCCTTAACTACGTCTGTCTGTCTGTCTGTCTGTCACGCCCATGTGGGTACTTGTTCAGATATTGACCCTAATTTCCGTGACTGCCCGGCAGCAGCAAGCCGACAGCTAACGGAAGCGTCCGAGACCTGCCGAGTCGGCAGACGACAACAATGTAAGACGATGAATATACGAAAAAGAAATGCATATATTTTTATACAAAAAATGAAATAAATGAACAAACCCATAGCTGAAATAAATAAACTTTATTATTATTATTATTATTATTATTATTATTATTATTATTATTATTATTATTATTATTATTATTATTATTATTATTATTATTATTATTATTATTATTATTTTTTAACCATTTTTTAAGAACTTTTGTAGAAACGCTAACTTTTTTTAAACCATTTTTTTTAAAACTAAAATAAACTGTTTTTTTTAACTTTAAAACGCGAAAATAATAGACACTGTTTTTTTTTTGTAACTTTTGTAAACCATTTTGTTTTTGCAATTACGCATTGTTTTTTTTTTTCATTATTTTAGCTTTTTTGGGAGGGGTTTTCTTTTTTTTTGCATTAGGCATTTGTTTTCTCTATTACATTCTTTTCCTGGAGGGGTAAGGGCTTGTTTTTCGTTTTTGGAGGGGGGCTTAGCGAAATACAGGCAGAAGAGGAGGATGGGGTCGTCGCCGAGGATGTGGAAGGAGGCGGAACATATCCTGTGTTCTTTAACTACGTCTGTCTGTCTGTCACGCCCATGTGTTTGAAATAGCCCCCCCATCGCTAAACGCGCAGATTAAATCCCGTATCTATGAACAAAAAAATTGTTGATAGGTTTAATAAATCTCCGTTTTAATCGCCATTTTTTTTATTTTTGCAATTTAAATAATGTTGCATTGTTTGTTTTACGTTTCCAATAAAAAATGTTATTTTTCTTTTTATTATCGTGAGAAAACTCCCGGTCTTGATGTTTGTCTATCTCCGACTGTGTTTCCTCGGAAATTAACACTAATTTATAAATGGGGAAACTTTATAAACTGCAATTAAAATTCACGAACTGAAATTGGACATTTTTTTCATAGGAAACGAAGGATGTACTTTATAAAATGATTTCCTTTCAAGACGAAGTATACAAAATGTATATTTAATTTAATTTGTAATTAAATCCATTGATTATTTTTAATTATAGAACCATAGACGATGTCAGAACGCTGACCTTCCAGATAGATGTATAATCAATTTTAAACCTTCAATTCGTACTAGACGATTCCTGATCCGTTGGTTAAACGTTAGTAGATTAGAGTATGTATATAAACAATAATATTTTAATAAATAAATATTAATTATTTAAAATACCTAGAGACATCGATGTTTCATGCTAACGCAATCTTCAGTCTAGGAACCAATTCCCGACTGTCGGTAGGCGCGAACCCCGAACACAAATCGCCACTGATTCATAGTCGGTGATCCTAACCAAAGGGCCATCGTCAATTAGTTAGTAAATATAGAGTAACTTTAACTGTAAATAGCGACACGTGGCCGTCATTCACCAGGCAGATAGAGTGATCTTACGAAACGGTGTTCGGATCGCGCATATAGCTATTAGAACTGCTTGTTATTAAAACTACTCGAAAGTGCCCAGCCCTTGTGGGGAGGGGGGCTGATAAACAATAATATTTTAATAAATAAATATTAATTATTTAAAATACCTAGAGACATCGATGTTTCATGCTAACGCAATCTTCAGTCTAGGAACCAATTCCCGACGGTCGGTAGGCGCGAACCCCGAACACAAATCGCCACTGATTCATAGTCGATGATCATAACCAAACGGCCATCGTCAATTAGTTAGTAAATATAGAGTAACTTTAACTGTAAATAGCGACACGTGGCCGTCATTCACCAGGCAGCTAGAGTGATCTTACGAAACGGTGTTCGGATCGCGCATATAGCTATTAGTACTGCTTGTTATTAAAGCTACTCGAAAGTGCCCAGCCCTTGTGGGGAGGGGGGCTGATAAACAATAATATTTTAATAAGTAAATATTAATTATTTAAAATACCTAGAGACATCGATGTTTCATGCTAACGCAATCTTCAGTCTAGGAACCAATTCCCGACGGTCGGTAGGCGCGAACACAAATCGCCACTGATTCATAGTCGGTGATCTATCTATCTATATATATATATATATATATATATATATATATATATATATATATATATATATATATATATATATGTGTGTCTGTGTGTGTATTTATTTTTATTGTTGACTGCAGCGTTCGTTAGTTGTTTTTTGCTTATAATTATTTCGATTCTCTCACTTCCTAAGTGATTAGGATGCAAAAAATTGCATTATTAATCGCACTTTACTTTATAAGACGTATTTTTCGTTAATATATATATTTTTATTAATTTTATACGTACATAAATGCAATCCATGGACACGTGTTTCTGGCTCACATCCGTCATAAGCATGGCATACTTAGACAAGGATCGAACCTTCGATATTGATGTCTATAGTCCAGCGTCTTTTACGTTGGACCAAGACGCCCTGGGAGGGTACAGCTCCTAGGACGGTACTCGGACATACCTTATTCCGACAAAAAAAGAACTTGGCAGATATGAACGGGATTCTTCGCAAGTGTTTACCGTCGGTGAAACACATTAGCACGGGATTGCTTCCCGGCAGGTTACAACATGGTTGTTTTAACATACATTTTTAACAGATTTTTTTAATCGCTTTAGACAAGGCATGAAGCCACTTGATGTAAGGAGCTGAAACAAAATAGCACTTCAAGGTCACAACCCAGCAAACGATAAGTTATATATATATGGATAGATTCTGACTTAGAAAACAGCAATTATTTCCCCTTTGTCAGAAACATTGCTCATGAAATGTGAGGACTAAAGGAAAAAAATAAAGGAAGCGAGAGTTACGAGGCTGCCGAAAGTAAACCCAAGGTCTACTTTATATTTTTGTAAGATTTTCTGTCATTAACTGTCATCTCAGGTTTATGAACTTGGTCCATTCTATTAAGCATTCACAATCCTCTCATAATATTCTTCATAATTCAACTGACAATCATTCTATCTCATTTATATGCTCTTTCCCACAGCGGTAAGACGTGACACAAGGTCGGAAAGTGGGATTTGAAAGCCAGCGCCTGAAAGGATGAGAACTCTGGCCTACAAAAATTGCCCGTCGGCATTTCTCAGCAGGAGCGCCTCAGACGATTAACAATAAACTAACCCCTTCTCAAAGGGTGAGAAGGCAACTGCATAGGACAGTACGTCAGACCGGTAGAACCGGTCTACAGAGTGATCATCTGTCGGAACAGATACTTCACTCTGATCTAGATTGTACCGTAACTAATATTATTCAAGTAGGAATAATACAATGTTGTTTTAGACGCTCTATCAGACAATTTTAAAAATTTATTTTAACTCTATTATAGAGTATTCCGTTTCTTTGTTTGGCTCGGATTTTATCGATTTCTGACCGGTAGAATCGGTCGGAACAGATACTACACTCTTATCTTGGTCCGAGTTGGTTCTGACCTTTATAAGTGCTGAGACATTTTGAAAAAAAAAAAAATATCCGGCGAATTAGACATTTTGATATGAATGGTACAAAAAAAAGCTTCTGATTAAGACTTGTACCGTATCTAATACTATTCACGCGGGAATAACAAAATGTAAGAATTGTTTTAGACGTTCTATAAAACAATTTGGTTGTTTGTTTTTTGTTGTTTTTTTTTAATTTTAACCCTGTCATAGAGTATTCCGTTTCTTTGTTTGGCTTGGATTTTATCGATTTCTGCGTGACTGGCAAGTTTTATGCTTACTTTAATCAATCATACGAAATTTCAGACAAAATCGAATTTTCAGTCTATACAATACGGAATAAGCACAGTAACACACTGGTAGAAACAAGAACACTCACGCATCTATAAACACAGAACTGATATTTCAGGCGATTCACACGACCATAATCATTTGGCGTAGAACAAGATTCATCGATATGAAAAAAGGAGCTTTATATACAGCGTAACGTGGAAAGTTATACAGGGGAAGGCGAAAAGTAATTAGGGAAATATACTGTTGTCATATTTTGGCTGGTGGATATCTGTCTCATTTGAGGGTTCTTGATAAGGTGCAGAAATGTATCTGTACCTTTATTGGCCCCCACCATTTTTCTCTTCTCTACACCCTCTCTTTCATAGACGTGATTTTACTAGTCTCAGTTTTTTCTATAAGTACTATTATGGCATGTGTTCTTCGGAAGTGTGTAATCTATTCCCTGCTTCTTTTGTTCCAGCTCGTTTGACTCGTTGGTCTAGTGGTCTCCATCACTGTTTTGGTCCTTTCTATTAAGCATTCACAATCCTCTCATAATATTCTTCATAATTCAATTAACAATTACTTAAGACTTCTACCCGGTCATGGCTGACTAAACAAGAAAAAGCTACCCCAGTGGTTTAAATAAAAATTCTCAGTTCGAAATTTCGCGCAGTTTGACAGAAAAATCCTCGGGTTCGACGAGGCCTGCATGAAGAAGGTCGGTGGTAACATCAGCCGAAACGTTTTGCGTATAACATTCAGGATTAGACCAACGCTTCAAGAAATCTACGAACAACACGATCTATTCAGTTTTGTTTCACAAATATTTCAGATTTACATAAAATGTTATCATTAGACATCAATAAAGCAATATTCCATGAACTTAAAATTGTTCTTAAGTCTTTTATGATTAAGCCTCAAATCTTAGACATTTTCTAGAATCAAAATCATGTATTATGCATTTTAATTTTTGGATGAGGATTGATAATTTTTATAATTTCGATTATTCGGACTATTGTTCTCACCCTGTGTGTTATCATTACAACGTTTCGGTCGCTGTACCCTCCGGCCTTCTCCAGATGTATTATTGCGAACTCAGGAATATTTTTGTCGAAATCGGGAATCTGGACGGAATTTCGAACGGAGCGATTTATTTAAACCATGGGGGCAGCATGCTCTCGTTTCGTCAGACATGACTGGGAGAATTTTCAGTAATTCGCAATTCTTCGTATCGTCTGCACTGGGGATTGAACCTTCAACCTTCAGATTACTATCACTTAGAACTGAATTTAACTTAGTACTATATCCATTGCGCCACGGGTTCTTATGTGGCGCAGTCGATATAGTACTAAGTAAAATTCAGTTCTAAGTAATCTGAAGGTGGGAGGTTCAATCCTCGGTGCGGACGATACGAAAAATTGCGACTTACTGAAAACTTCTCTCAGTCATGACTGACGGAACGAGAGCATGATACCCTGTGGATTAAATAAAAGGCTTCCGTTCAAAATTTCAGTCCAGATTCCCGAGTTCGACAGAAACAATCTCGAGTTCGATAAGATACACCTGAAGAAGGCCGGAGGTTACAGCGGCCGAAACGTTGTGATGATAACACTGAAGACTCAAGAAATTATACAAAATCATGTAATCTGATCAAAATAAGAATCAGCTCTTTAGACATAAGGTCTGGTCCTATTATATATATATATATATATATATATATATATATATATATATATATATATATATATATATATATATATATATTGAATTTAATCTTCTTTAAAGGGGAATGGAAGTTGTACAAAACTGTTCTGTTCGGGGAATACCTTATATAATTATTTATTTTCAAAAAACAATATATAGCTATTTAAAGTGTTATGGTGCCGTACCTACCTACGGAGAACTAATGGACTCGTCCACCTTATAAATACGGGAAGCACGTGACACTTGTTCTCTTCTTCCCAGGCAAACCGGCAATGGCGGTTGAGAGCAACATCTCCTTGTATCTCTTTCTTTCTATTATATAATATGTACCTTTGTTCATTTAAACCATGTGTTCCTGTGTCATTCATTCGACCTTACCCAGGTCCACAACATAAAGTTACGGCCTTATATATGTAACTGTGACAATCAAGAGGAACACTCACCGTCAGGAAAACGAATGAGATGCTTCGCATGTCGTGTCTGCAGGGCTTCTCTTTATAAATGCAGGTTTTATGCTTGTGTCTGATTTGCATATGTGGTGATCAGCTGATATAAATGAAGAGGACCGCTGGGAAACAGGGAGAAGCGATTTGGATTGCAGAGAGAAAATGGGTTGCACGAAAATCGGTTACAAGTTAAATTACAGTGAAACCTTTTTTATTATTATTCTTTTATTTTTCTGGCACAGTTAGATAACAGTAACTAATATTTATACATTGTGTATTTAATTGCCATTCTTAAGGTATTAGTACTATCACATTACCTTAATCCCGGGCTACGTCTAATCCCGGGGCAGCTAGTATATACATATATTTTGGATTATTCTTTAACATTACATCGGGAGTTTCTGTTTGTGACGGTGAAAGTATTGGTGACAAAATATTGCGCATGCGTTGAAATTTCAAATGGGCTTTGATTTCTGAGGTCCTTTCATTAAAACGTGAGGATTTGACAATTAATTTCTAATATAAATTATAAAAAACAACTTTAGTTTAATCGTTTTTTTGATATTAAATTACAATTGCTTAAGGGCACAATACTTGCGCAATCAAAATGTTTAATACCTTACAATGAAGCTAAAAATGCGATTATGCAATATTAAAATGGCAAAGTCATCGGCTGAGAGATAACAAAAACTCTGATTGGTCGAGAAAGATCACGGGTTAAGAGAACACGGGGTATTTCAAATAGTTAGCGGTTATAGGTAGTTGTTTTAAATACAGTGTAAGCAAAAGTATTAAATAAGTTTCTCTTCGGCTAGAGACCTAGAAAATACGTTCGTGTCCGTTCAGACCGCCAGCCAATGAGATATCTTTTTCGGTCGTATTCGCTACGTGTCACTCTAGATTTCTTGTCTATGACGTAACATCTAGAACACGTCAGCTTAATTTCTACTCTTAGATTTCTAGTGGAACGTTCTGCATTCAGTACGTCTACCTCCACCTGAAAAAATCCGGTATAAGATTAAAAGAAGATTATGTAAGTTGAGGTGAGATCTTTTTCGATCGTATTCGCTACGTGTCACCTTGGATTTATTGCCCATTACGTCATATCCGGAACACGTCAGCTTAATTTCTACTCTTAGATTTCTAGTGGAATGTTCTGCATTCAATACGTCTACCTCCACCTGAAAAAATCCGGTATAAGATTAAAAGAAGATCATGCAAGTTGAGGTGAGATCTTTTTCGATCGTATTCGCTACGTGCCACCTTGGATTTATTGCCCATTACGTCATATCCGGAACACGTCAGCTTAATTTCTACTCTTAGATTTCTAGTGGAATGTTCTGCATTCAGTACGTCTACCTCCACCTGAAAAAATTCCGGTATAAGATTAAAAGAAGATTATGCAAGTTCAGGTGAGATCTTTTTCGATCGTATTCGCTACGTGCCACCTTGGATTTATTGCCCATTACGTCATATCCGGAACACGTCAGCTTAATTTCTACTCTTAGATTTCTAGTTGAATGTTCTGCATTCAGTACGTCTACCTCCACCTGAAAAAAGCTACTGGAATAGGAAGTTGTATTACAATGAGGTATCAAAACAGCGAATTGATGGAGACCACAAGATCAACGAGTCAAACGAGCTGAATCAAAAACTTATTCCAAAAACATATTACTCTGTGAGCAAAAAACGTAACTGGTTAACAGATCTAGTTTTTGAAAACTGCCTTGACAATAACTTTCCAGATCTAGGAGAAATACTAAAAAATGCCATTTATTATCTTGAAAGTCTCAATCATATCACCTCTCATTCTTCTCTCCAGCAAAGTAGTCAATCCCAATTTGTCCAGTCTCTCCCTGTAAAGAAGCTACTGGAATAGGAAGCTGTATTACAATGAGGTATCAAAACAGCGAATTGATGGAGACCACTAGACCAACGAGTCAAACGAGCTGGAACAAAAGAAGCGGGGAATAGATCACATAATTCTGAAGAACACATGCCATAATGTTATTTATAGAAAAGACTGAGACTAGCAACATCACGTCTGTGAAAGAAGTTGAGCAGAGAAGAAGACAGGATAGGGCCAATCAAATTACAATCAAGTTTATATCATGTAACATGATATGTTTTTTCTGATATGATATGTTTTATATCTTGTAACATGATATGTTTTTTTGTTTTAAAAAATCAAGAATTGAAGCAACAAAAGTTTTTAATATTTTACACTTTATTGTGATAAAATGTCGACATTCTTACAGCACACTGATCTTTTCATATACAGTCAACTCCCGAGACCCCGCAATAAAGAGCAAAAGTCGGAACGGCCGCTAACTTTAGCATTGCCTTTTTGGTCGCATACGGAATTCAAGGCTGGGTTGTTTTGATAGGTTTTGATTTAAGATATCGCTAGTTAAATGATTAAATTAAGCATTTTTTTGTCGTTTAGAAAGATATATGTAAAAAAACGAATTAGATAGATTCCATAAGTTGGTGGTACAACGAGAGAATGGTGTGTTATGTTCTTCAGGTTAAATAAACAAAGGTGAAAGTATGTATATCTTCAAATACCTTCAAATATGGTGTTTGGTTTCGTTTTTTTTAGGGGAATATCTTTTTTTTAGTATTTAACTTTGCAGAACAGGAGTGTTTCTTTGAGAAAAGTTAACTAAATAACATCAATGTTTGGTGTATTTTAAGTCAGTTCCCGAATATTAAAATAAATAAAATATTATATATACGGAATTTCCACCAGACCATCTTGATACAGGTATTACATAACATTGTAACATTGTGTACATAGACAGATATATATGTGTTTGGGAAAGGAAAAAATAATAATAATAAATAAATAAATATATATATGTGTATGTACACATTGTATTAAGGGTGAAACTATTTCATTTTTTCCACCATTATATGTCTTATTTGCTCCAACTTGTGTCTATCCGTCACACCTCTGCATTGTATTGCCTTCTAAGTATCACATTTCTATATACCAATAAACAATGCTTCAGGCAAACTACATAAACCTCTTATATATATATATATATATATATATATATATATATATATATATATATATATATGATTATTTTTATTTACACAGACAAAATCTGCGACACTGACATGTCGATGTTATCGATCAACAAACTGAGATCTCATCAGGCAGAGTTATAATCCGATCTTAACCCTAGAACATGTTTGGAAAGAAAAAAAAAGAAATAAAAGCTCTATTTGATATAGAGCACTTTGTATAAACCCGGTTAAAATTCTTTGGATTACTACCCTGTGGATGTTTTACCTGGATTATTATATATATATATATATATATATATATATATATATATATATATATATATATATATATGCGTCCTAGTGAGTTTGCTCTTTTCTTTGTTTTTTCTCTTTGTTTTAACCCCCAAAAATGACCCACTGTATAGTGTAGGTTTTTCTCAAGCCATTTTAATCCAAAAACTGATTATTGTAGTGCTGCAGAGACGATATTGACATAAAAATGTTGTTTGGCTCACGGTAAATGAAACGGACCATAAAAATACATCTCACAGAAATGTTATACTTTGGTGAAATGTGAAAAAATAAAATACTAAGATAGAAATCAGTCTTACGTGACATTCTTCTCGAGGTTGAAAGTTCTATTTTCATTACAGGCGATTCTAAGAAAAAATACACACAGAAGAACGCGAGCATAACGAACAACATAAACAAAAGAAAAAAAAAGACCCAAGAAATCAGCAAATGTAGACCCTATGTACAAAGAGACAAAATAATAAACCACACTATAAGTTAAAGTAGTACAACAAAGGAAAGAAGTAGATGTGTGATAGCGCTAACAGGAAGCCATATTGGAAAATAAAAGATATAAAAACATAATTTAACTATTAAATCACTAATTTGAAAGACCAAGAGCCACTCGAGGATAAGGGTTTCTAAGACTAAAATGATTGTCAGCTTAAAGATGAGGAAAACTATGGAAGGACTAAGATTGATAATTGGTATGCTCCTATCGGGATCTGGCAGCAGTATTCCATCTTTGGAATTCCGTCTTCGGAATTCCATCGTTGAAATTCCGTCTTCGGAATTCCATCTTTGAAATTCCGTCTTCGGAATTCCATCGTTGAAATTCCGTCTTCGGAATTCCATCGTTGAAATTCCGTCTTCGGAATTCCATCTTTGAAATTCCGTCTTCGGAATTCCATCGTTGAAATTCCGTCTTCGGAATTCCATCGTTGAAATTCCGTCTTCGGAATTCCATCTTTGAAATTCCGTCTTCGGAATTCTATCTTTGAAATTCCGTCTTCGGAATTCCATCGTTGAAATTCCGTCTTCGGAAGCTCATCGTTGAAATTCCGTCTTCGGAATTCCATCTTTGAAATTCTGTCTTCGGAATTCCATCGTTGAAATTCCGTCTTCGGAATTCCATCTTTGAAATTCCGTCTTCGGAATTCCATCGTTGAAATTCCGTCTTCGGAATTCCATCGTTGAAATTCCGTCTTCGGATTCCATATCTGACTCATATAAGTATAACGAGCACGTTCTCTGTCTGTCTTTCTGTTTGTCTGTCTGTCTGTCCGTTCTGAGAATTTTTGTAAACGCAAGAGAGATGGGGGGGGTGCTCGAGTAATTACTATTTAATTAATTATTTTTTTCCAGTCAGCGTTCATAAGATTTGTATACCTTTAGAATTACGTTGGGAAATTATTATCAATCAATTAATTTACATTAGATAACATTAAATAACATTAGATTACATATAAACAAAGTAGAACGAAATTTCAAGACGAGACTGCGATTAGAACAGAGAAAGTGTTAAGAATCTTACTTAAACTAATACTTTTTCAACTTCCTTATATACTGTTACAAAAAGTAGCTCAGACACAAGACGGGCTTTAGAATTCACATAATTGATTTCTTTTCAACGTCCTTATATACTGTTACACAAAGTTGCTCACACACCAGACGGGCATTACAATTTACATAATTCATTTCTTTTCACCTTCTTTATATACTGTTACAAAAAGTTGCTCAGACACCAGACGAGCTTTACAATTTACATAATTCATTTCTTTTAAACTTCCTTATATACTGTTACAAAAAGTTGCTCAGACACCAGACGAGCTTTACAATTTACATAATTCATTTCTTTTAAACTTCTAATAAATTCATATTTACAAATATACACTTATAACTGCTATTATCAAATTTACAAATGTATTTACAATATTTCCGATAAGGTGATGTTAATAAAATTATTCATACAATTAATTAAACACATTTCATTGAGAAACCAGCGTAGAGGAAACCTTCACAAGTCTAAGATGACATAAGAGAGTCAGCTTTATAATACTACTAAATGGAGCTTCCATGAGGAACATTTCTTCCGTAGAACTACGTGTCTTTGATACACAATACAACGGGCTGCTTACTAGACGACTACAACATTCTTGTTTAGCCGTCTGACCGGTTACAGCTATCGTTACTAGTCCTAACGATGTTTTCGTATCGCCCACCTGAACAAACTCATTAACCCTTATCCTCGAGTGGACTTTGGGCCTTGATAAACATCGACTTTTTAGTTAACAACGAAATGATGATACTACTATTAAAAACGCTAACACGCGTTTGAAATTCGCGTATATTTTCGATTGGTTCTTTTGAAAAGGCATTCTTTAGAATTTGCTAAAAGACAATTTTGTCTTATCAAAAAATCAATCGGGTCTTTTTGTTGACAGCAAAGTTGTTGTCAGGAGAATTTATTGCAAGGCAATAATTACAATGAAGATCAAGTTAAGGAAATGTAATAACTTCAAGAAAACTATGAAATTGGGTTTATTACTTTACAGTTGAACAGGAAAAACGCAATATATATATATATATATATATATATATATATATATTTATATATATATATATACATACATATATATATATATGTATATATATATGTTATGAAATATTTATATAAATATATATTTATATATATACATATATTTTGATATATATATTTATGTATATATATTTATATATATATATAAATATATTTATATATATTTATACAGGGTGGGCCAAAATAAGGGTCCTATCTTTAAATTTGAATAACTTCCACAAAATAAAAGTTAAACTCACCAAACTTTATGTGTGTGTAGACTGACCCTTCCGAGATTTTTTGAAATAAACAAAACAAATTTTAGCCGAAAAACACTTCTTAAAACTTACAAAAACTAAAGTATTGTTTTTTACACTGTTTTGAGTTTTTTAAGCAAAAATAATGTTTTCTAAATGAGGGTACGTTCCTTAGGGCTAATACGGCTCATGCTTGCTTCGGAAGGGGTCCTTTACTTATTCTAGAAAAAAAAAAAAAAAATCAATAAATAAAAAAGTTATGAATTTTTAAAAATAGGACCCTTATTTTTGCCCACCCTGTATATATATATATATATATATATATATATACATTCATACA
>OY744553.1:2774985-2792485 GCA_963556195.1 Sepiola atlantica
ATGGATGTGTTATTGGAATGCGTGGGTAAGAGAAGGGGCATGTCTATGAGAGAGATGTTTGGTGTTTGATTTGTTTGTGTGTTGTTTTTGGAGAATATTTGAAAGACTTTCTTTTTGGCATTTAATATAAAATGTATGGGGTATTGCAGTGTTTTTAAGGAATTAACGATGTGTTTTATTTCTTCATCTATGTATTGAGGACTGCAGATTCTAAGAGCGCGTAGGAAGAATCCTATAATCATACCTGTTTTTATCTTGCTATTGTGGTGAGAGTAGAAGTGTATGTAGTCGTTTTTGTGAGTGTTTTTGCAGTTTACTTTGAATGCTAGTTTGTTGTTGGTTTTTATTATAAGAGTGTCTAAAATGGTATCGAGCTGTTTATCTCAGTTTCATGTGTGAATTTTATGGAGGGTTCTACTGTGTTTAGTTTGTCTTTGAGGTTATTAATTTGTATATTTATGGGGAGGAAAATAAGAATATCGTCAATGTATCTGAAATATTCGATGTTAGGGGGTAGTCTAAATTTGAAAGGGCCAGCTTCTAAGAGTTCTAAGAAGATGCAGGCCAATACACCGCTTAGAGAGTTGCCCATAGGGAGTCCAAATTTTCGTTTGTAGAATTTGTCGTTGAATTGGAAATATGTTACGGCAGTGATGAGTCTAATTATTTCTATTAAAGTGTTGGGGGTAAATGGTAAGTCGGTTTTGATTTTCTTTAGATGGGTGTAGAGTAAGTTTAGGCATTTTTGGTACATTTGTGTAAAGCGCTGTCATATCTACGCTATGTATATTTTTCTTTTCTACGTTAATGTTTTGTATTTTGTTAAGAATGTCGTCTGAGTTTTTGATGTGGGAGGGGCTGATGGTGCCCATTAGTGGGGTGCCTACTCCTGAAGAAGTCTTACAATAAAGACGAAACGTTGATAAATATATAAAAAAATATCTCTTGGGTTTTCCTTTTTTATTTCCCATTACGTCGGATTACTCTCATCCTTCATTTCTCATATATATATATATATATATATATATATATATATATATATATATATATATATATATATATATATATATATATATATATATATAAGTCAGTTCATATTATATTCCCATAACCATGGTTTTATTTTATTATTTTTATTTTTTCATATTTCCATAAACATAACATTTCTGTGAGATATATTTTTTACGGTACGTTTTATTTGTCTTGTGCCAAACAACATTTTTATGTCAATATCGTCTCTGCAACACTACAAAATCATCAGGAAAATTCACAAAGAGTAAAATGTTCTTGGATTAAAGTGTCTTGAAAAAACCTACACTATACAGTGGTTCAGTTTTGGGTGAAAGCAAACAAAAAAAAAACAAAGAAAAGAGAGCAAAAACTCACACGTGGGGGAACCCACTAATACGCCATTTTGAATTTTTCGTTCAAAGCTAGTGCATCCTAAAAATTGTGCGAACAATTATAAATTTTAATTCAGTAATATTTCTTAAAATAGTTAATAAGTTCTATAATGTATTTATAAAAATTCTAATTCACTTGAGGGTAATTTTTACTTACTTTACATCAATGTCTATTTAGGTCATTTGGATACGGAACTCTTTTAAGTTCAACAGTTTAGAGCTAGTTTCATAATCGCAGCCGTCCATTTATATATATATATATATAATAAAATTGAAATATAAGCCAAATTAGCAATACAAGATTAATTTTTTTTTCTTACATTAATCCTATCGATTACGGAATAAAATTCTTTCATCAGGATTAATGTAAGAAAAAAAAAATTAATCTTGTATTGCTAATTTGGCTTATATTTCAATTTCATTAACTGTCCATGCAATACTTTGAAACTTGAACGATAAACCACACATTTTACTTGACAGCGTGCCAACGCAATTCTCGTTCGACACCGGTTTTTGAGTCCTAGCCGCCATCAGTAACAGCACGGCGGTTGCGTCGTACCATCAACGACGTTTATCAAATTAACAAAGAAATAAGTTTCTTTATTCTTGTTTTTTGATAAAAAAAAAATATAAAAAAATGACTCAATACTGGTCACCCCTGATGAAGGAATTTTATTCCGTAATCGATAGGATTAATGTAAGAAAAAAAAATTAATCTTGTATTGCTAATTTGGCTTATATTTCAATTTTATTAACTTTCCATGCAATACTTTGAAACTTGAACGATAAACCACACATTATATATATATATATATATATATATATATATATATATATATATATATATATATATATATATAAAATATTTGTGTATTTGTCTACATACTTTGTGTTAACGGTTTGTTTAAAAGCAATATAGCACACAACCAAACGAAGATGAGTGTTACCCAAACAAATATTAATTTAGTTTAAGCACGTGTTCTTCATTCCATTGACAGGAAACTCATTTATCTACCGCCTTCTCACTACCATGGGACGGACGTATCGTTCAAAATAAACATTTGATTTCTAAAATTCAATTTGCAAGATTCGATTCAATTATTTGATTACATAATTAAAATCGCTAAAACCGAACATGAAAAGGCAGATCGATATGTAGAATCAATAAGTTTGATTTCGGTATTGACCTTTACACAAGGTCATAATATGACCGGATAGTCATGAAATGTAACAAGGCTGCCCCTGTATTAGTCAGAGAAAGTAATAATAATAATAATAATAATAATAATAATAATAATAATAAATAAGAGTAACAATAAAATGGATGATTATAATAATAATAATAATAATAATAATAATAATAATAATAATAATAATAATAATAATAATACTAATAATAATAATAATAATAATTATTATTATTATTATTATAATAATGGTCGAGGAGGATGAGAAGACCGAGGAGGGACAGCACAAACTAGACCTCCACTGGAAAAGTGCGGAGAATGCTGGGATATTGTGGAGGCTTATTGCCACCCAAATCCCAGAGAAGACCAATTGTCCTTACCAGCGCGAAATCAATGGTAAGAGGCTGTTGCATACCGCATCGTTATCGAAAAGAGGTGAAGAATACTGGAAATCTGGGGAGGCTTGTTGTCACGCAGGCTCCAGGAAGCACCACTGGTTGTTGTTGGTGAGCAATCACTGACGATGATCTGTCTGAGGACTCCTAGTGAGTACAAATAATAATAATAATAATAATAATAATAATAATAATAATAATAATAATAATAATAATAATAATAATAATAATAATAATAATAATAATAATAATAATAATAATAACACAAACCGATAACCTGTTTACCAAATCCTAACGGCACAACTGTGAGAACAAATCTACCACTCCATGAACAATCGTAGACTGCTCTCCAGGGAACAAAAAGGGTGCCGTAAGAGGCGCATGATTTGCTATACATGGACCAAAAGATACTGAAGGATGTAAAAAGCAGAAAAAGAACATAGCCATGGCATGGATTGACCACAAGAAACCCCATGACAATTCCTCAAGTATGGAGCATTGAATGCTTAAAAATGTACAAGATACCTAAGGATTATTAATCTCATCAAAAAAGGAAGAAGAACATGGAGACTAGAACTGACAGCTAGAGGACAACACTTGACTGAGATAAAAATATATAGAGACATTTTTCAAGGAGACTCCCTATCACCACTACTATTTATCATAGACATGATGCCATCTAACTACATACTCATTTACAGACATAAAACAAAGAATAAACCGTCCCAACAGATTCAGGGCGAAGATCACGTAGAAGAAAAAAACAAAACAAATACATTGAAATTGTAAGAATATTGAACATTAACAAACCCAACATAATACCAATAATGGTAAGGGCACGGAAACAATTAAAAAGAACTTGAAAGATAGACTTAGAAAAATTTGAAGCAAAGGGAAGATTAAAACCATAAAAAAACAGCAGAAATCGTAAGGAAAATCCTCGAACGCATAAACTACAAAACGCTAACGAGCCAAACGTAAGTGAAATGAAAAATAAAACGAAAACATAGAAAGAACATCATACGTGATCAACTGAACTGAAACTGCCCTAAATTCCACCCTCCGACCTTATCAGGTACCACACAGAATGATCATGACGGGTTACGGAGGATGGAAAGACAGAGAAGAGAATGCGCTAACGAGTCTTCCACTGAATGCTGCGAGAGCATTGGAACCTCGGCGAGCATTATTGTCACTCAAATACCAGAGAAGACCAAAGTTGCTTGCGAGAAATCAATGGTAAACTGCTGTTTCGATAACGCAAAATAATTTGCAAAATTTATCGAAACAGGTGAAGCATGCTAGAAATATAAGGAGAAATATTACTCGGACTCCAGGGAACACCATTCTCAGTGAGCCAATCACTTATATTGACTTTTGTGAAAACCTGTAATAAGCCAAAAAAAACATAATGAAAAAATAATACTACTACTAATTAAAATAATAATAAAAATAAAAATAATAATAAAAATAAAAATAATAACAAAAATAAAAATAATAATAAAATAAAAATAATAATAAAATAAAAATAAAAAAATAATAAAAAAATAATGATAAATATAATACTACTACTAATGAAAATAATAATAAAAATAATAATAATAATAATAATAAAAATAAAAATAATAAAAAAAATAATAATAAAAATAAAAATAATAAAAATAATTAAAAAAATAATGATAAAAATACTACTACTACTAATAATAAAAATGATGAAAATAAAAAAGTAAGCGAACAATCATATTCTGAAAAGTCAATATTGGACGCTGAAAACGTACATAACTTTTTAAACTCATCTTTTAAATCTATTTAATTAAACGAATGACTTTTATTCATTTTTGAATTCTCTTAAAGCTTTTTTTTTGTTTTCACTGCGACGCAATTTTTCCCCTAAAAAACCGTTAGAATTATTAATAAAGAACGGACATTTTACTTCAATGAGAAATGTGTTTATTTAGTTAAATAAAGAGAAAATTAAACAGTTTTTACCAATTTTTTTAACCCTAAATCAAATCGTGAACCCTAACCCTAACCCTAACCCTAACCCTAAATCATAACCCTGATACTAACTTTTACCCTAACCCTAACTTTAAACTCTAATCTTAAAGCCTAACCCTAAACCATAACCCTAATTCTAACCCTAAACCATAACCCTAATTCTAACTCTAACCCTAACCATAACCCTAACCCTAATGATTACCCTAACCCTAACCCTAAGCCTAACCCTAACTCTAAACTCTTACTTTAAAGCCTAACTTTAAATCCTACCCCTAATTTTAACCCTAAACCATAACCCTAATTCTAACTCTAACCATAACCATGACCATAATCCTTACCCTAAACACTAACCCTAACCCTAACTCTAACCTTAAAGTCTAACCTTAAAGTCTAACCCTAAATCCTAACCCTAATCCTTACCTTTAACCCTAACCCTAACCCTAACCTTAACTCTAAGCTCTAAACTCTAAACTCTAACCTTAAAGTCTAACCCTAATTCTTAACCCTGATATAACCCTAAACCATAACCCTAATTCTAAATCTAAACTGTAACTTTAAAGCCTATCCCTAAATCCTAACCCTTACCCAAACTCTAAACTTTAACCTTAAAGCCTAACCCTAAATCCTAACCCTGATACTAACCCTAAACCATAACCCTAATTATAACTATAAACTCTAACTTTTAAGCCTATTCCTAAATCCTAACCATTACCCTAACTCTAAACTCTAACCTTAATGTCTAACCCTAAATCCTAACACTAATCCTTACCCTAAACCCTAACCCTAACCCTAACTCTACACCCATACAAATCAAAAAGATGTTTACATAAATAAAAAAACTGAAATTTTTTTTTAATGTAGCCGATAAAGAAAATATTATTTTCTTAATTAAATTTAAACATTGTTTTACGTAGCCGATAAAAAGTTGTTGTTTTCCTAATTTTTGAGTCAGAATTGAAAACAAAAAAATATCAAAGAAAAAACAATTGTGTACGTTTTCAGCATTTTCAGCGTCCCAATTTTTTTTTCATTTTTATGATCATTCGCTTAGTAAATGTACTTATCTCCCTTGTCTTTGTTAACGTATTCTGCAAATGCGGCGATAAAAGTCCGCAAAATAAAATCCATATTTCTGAAATCTATATTGTATATTCATCTGCCTTAGAAAATGATGAAGATGTAAGTGAGTGTAATATGGTATCTTGCCGAGTTATAAGCAAATCCCTAAAAACGATAATGGTTACGCGACACATAAGGATAAGACGCAACGTCACGCATAACAGTGCGAAATCTGACCAAACCCGACTGAAACTAGTTTAAAGTGACCAAGAGGACAGCAGCCGACATTCATCTCACCCCGTAAAATTTTGGCCTTGTGCCAAATCTCATCTTATAAAGAAAATTTTACTATACTGTTGATTTGTTTGTAAAATTTAAAGATAAATAAAATCTGACGAAACGCGACACATCAGGACATAGAATTTGCTGAGGACAGATGATTTGCTGAAGGCAGATGATTTGCTGAGAACAGAGCATTTGCTGAGGACAGAGGATTTGCTGAGGACACAGGATTTGCTTAGGACAGAGGATTTGCTGAGTACAGAGGATTTGCTGAGGACAGGATTTGCTGAAGACAGAGGATTTGCTGAGGATAGAGGATTTGCTGATGGCAGAGGATTTGCTGAGGGCAGAGAATTTGCTGAGGACATGATTTGTTGAGGACAGAATTTTCTGAGGACAGAGGATTTGCTGTGGACAGAGGATTTCCTGAGGACAGGATATGCTGAGGACAGGATTTGCTTAGGCCAGGATTTGCCGAGGGCAGAGAATTTCTGACGACACACGATTTGCTGAGGGCAGAGGATTTGCTGAGGATATAGGATTTGCTTAGGACAGAGAATTTGCTGAGGACAGAGGATTTGCTGAGGACAGAGGATTTGCTGAGGACAGAGGATTTGCTGAGGGCAGAGAATTTGCTGAGGACATGATTTGTTGAGGACAGAATTTTCTGAGGACAGAGGATTTGCTGGGGACAGAGGATTTCCTGAGGACAGGATATGCTGAGGACAGAGAATTTGCTGAGGACAGAGGATTTGCTGAGGACAGAGGATTTGCTGAGGACAGAGGATTTGCTGAGGACAGAGGATTTGCTGAGGATAGAGGATTTGCTAAGGACAGAGGATTTGCTGAGGATAGAGGATTTGCTGAGGACAAAGGATTTGCTTGGGACAGAGGATTTGCTGAGGATAGAGGATTTGCTGAGGACAGAGGATTTGCTGAGGATAGAGGATTTGCTGAGGACAGAGGATTTGCTGAGGATAGAGGATTTGCTGAGGACAGAGGATTTGCTTGGGACAGAGGATTTGCTGAGGATAGAGGATTTGCTGAGGACAGAGGATTTGCTGAGGGCAGAGGATTTGCTGAGGACAGAGGATTTGCTGAGGATAAAGGATTTGCTGAAGACAGAGGATTTGCTGAGGACAGAGGATTTGCTGAGGACAGAGGATTTGCTGAGGGCACTACACTTTCTCAGCATTGAGCTTATCTTATTTGTTGACATTGTAGTTGAAAATGACCATGTTGTGACCCGTAGGGAATAACTCCCGCGGTAATGCGTTTCAAAGGTTTCCATTATAGCACAAGTTTCTGACGAGAATATCAAGTGAGGTCTACGATTACTTTATATTTTAGTGTTGTAACTTGTGTTACACCTACGGACGCTTAACGATGCATTTTATTTCGTAGCCATTTACCTTTATTATTAGCGATATATTTGGTGTAATTGATTTCTGTTTTTGCGTTTTATTTTATGATTGCAATTGAATTGGATTGCTTCGCATTGTATTGTATTGTACTATTACGTTTTTTTTTATCATGTCTGCGCATTCAAATTTTACAATAAACACGTTGAATAAGGCTAGAAAACAATAAGACGATCTACATAGGGGTTCTAATTGGATGATGATCGATTCACTTTATAGTCAATATCAGGACAACAATGTCGATATATATATATATATATATATATATATATATATATATATATATATATATATATATATACACACATATATACATAAATATACATAAATATATATAAAAATGAATATATATATACATATATATATGTATATATATACAGACAAAAACTTCAAAAGTTTTTTTCTTTGTATTTCACAAAAAATAACTGATGTCTGACCCACACTTTAATTCATGAAAAAGACAAAATAAAAAAACACGCAAGGAAAACGAAAATATATTTGTTTGTTTCTCATCTTCTCCCTCTCTTTATTTCTCTCTCTCTCTCTCTCTCTCTCCCTCTCTATTATATATATATATATATATATATATATATATATACATATCTTTATATAAATATATATATATACATCTTTATATAAATACATATATATATATATGTTGACTGATTATTCTTATATACACACATATATATATATATATATATATATATATATATATATATATATTCAGACACACCATTATATATATATATATATATATATATATATGTATTAGTACTTCATGTATCCACATAAAATATTATAAGGAGATATAATTTTTTATGTATCAGTTTTCAGTATTTTCTTCAACAGTGCTCGATACGTAAGTAGAGCTAGGTAGTAAGCAATGGAAATATATATGATGAAACACGGGAGCCTCTGTGTAGCTTGATTGCCATATATATTTTCATTGCTTACTATATATATGTGTATATATATGCGCTAGCGTATGTAGGTAAAATAATTTAACATTATATACTTAAAATTTGTACTGAAATCTAAAACTAAACAGACATCTCGCTGCACAGCTCCCAACTTAGGACGGCCCCCAAAACTTACACCTTAACTCTCAGTTGCCCCTTACGTCTACAGTGGCGGCCCGCCTTGTTTGGGGTGAACTATGATGTAAAAAAAAGACGTTAAATGTAACAAAATATAGCAAACATTAATCACATTTACACCTAGCAACTGAAGTGTCTGAATCGGTTCCTTTTTTCATATTTTGCCTAAAAATAAATTAAACTAAATATAGCCCACCTTAGGACACTTTACGCCTAGCAACTGTGTTCCAAAATCCATAATAATCGGTTATTTAGTTTAGGAGTGAATCTTATACGTAGAAATATGTAAGCATATACACATATATAACTTTATTTAAATAGAAATATTACAAAAAATATAATTTCATTAGAAATAGTTTGACATAGAGCGGCGAAAAAAATAACTCGGTTAAATAAATTTCTAGTGGGTAGGGTTTTATCCCGTTCCAAGAAAATAAAACAACGTTTCGGCCGATATAACCTCCGACGGTGTATTTTGACAATGCCTGTTATTGATGAATCCTTGCCTAAATATATTTTTTTTTTTGGCGTCGTAAAATTTTCAAAGTCTGTGATGCACTTACGAAAACGGAAACAGCGTTGATTATTGATTTACTTCTCTCTAGGAGTTAGGCACAAGGCCAGTTTTTATCTTACTCCAACAAGTAAGATGTGACCCAAGGTCGGGTCGGGAAAGTGGGGTTTAAAAATTGCCTAGGCAGCCCCGTCGGCATTCCCGGTAGGGGCGCCTCAGACAGTAAGCAATAAACTTACTCCTCCCCAAAGAGGGGAGGCGAAGCCTGGGAGGGTGGACCCCCTAGAACTGCACAGGACAGACCCATAGACCCGCGTAAATCAAGCCTCGAAGGCAAAGGCCAAGACAATATCAGTCTATGGGGTGCAGTATCCATCGGAACAGATACTACACCTTGATCTTAGCCAAAAGCGTTGAGTAGTGTCCATTTCCGTATTGATTTAGATCCGAACTGATTTGGTATTAATTTTTTCATTTTTTTGTTTTTGAAATGAAGATCGATAATATATATTATTTGGATCGTTCGGACTATTGTTTTTATCTTGGGTCTCGTTCTCACAACGTTTCAGCCGATATAACCCCTGACCCTCCACAGGGGTATTTTGACAATGACTGTTATCAGTGTATAGTTGGACAAATGATATTTTCTTTTTTCACACGCACCGTCGTTGTTAGAATTAAAAAAAAAATCTGTGATGTACTTACGAAAACAGAAAGAATATACAGAATGGTATTGTAGTTTGCTTGAAGCATTGCTGGTTAATAACTATATAGGTATTTAATTATGGCTTCTGGCAATGACGAACAAAACGGAACGTCGTAGAATAGAAGAATAAAAACAAATAATTGAACAAAATATATGTGAGTTTTTTCTTCAAAAAACTTATCTATTTATTTTCCAGTAAATCTTGCGCATACTTGTATAGGGTGGGCAAAAATAAGGGTCCTATTTTTAAAAATTCATAACTTTTTTATTTATTGATTTTTTTTTTTTTTTTTTTAGAATAAGTAAAGGAACCCCTTCCGAAGCAAGCATGAGCCGTATTAGCCCTAAGGAACGTACCCTCATTTAGAAAACATTATTTTTGCTTAAAAAACTCAAAACAGTGTAAAAAACAATACTTTAGTTTTTGTAAGTTTTAAGAAGTGTTTTTCGGCTAAAATTTGTTTTGTTTATTTCAAAAAATCTCGGAAGGGTCAGTCTACACACACATAAAGTTTGGTAGTTTAACTTTTATTTTGTGGAAGTTATTCAAATTCAAGTTATTCAAATTTAAAGATAGGACCCTTATTTTGGCCCACCCTGTACAATAAATGTTTTACTCACTGTTAATAGTAGATTTTTTTTTATATTTCGGGAGGAATTCACTCCTACTAAAAAAAAACGTTTTTTTTTTCTATTCACAGGAAGAGAACGTCCAAAGTTAGCTGCTAGATAAATGATGTTGATTTACGACAGCATGCCGAGTTATTTTACAGCACAGAATGTGCAAGTGCAAAGGTCAACCACTGATGATTTGATTAGCACTAGAAATGACAGCATTTGACGCACCTTCACCTCAACGATGCACGCGATGCACGCGATGCACGCGATTCACGCGTTGCACGCGATGCACGTCTGCGTAATTACCATATTTCACAGTTATAACATTGCCGCAGTGCATGTTATTTTCATTTATAGCAAATAATCAAATATAAGATTGATCTTCAAAGAAGTGTACAAACATAAAGTCACAGGGTACACGAGCAACACAAAGACGGACGCCTTTAAAGGTCAATTTATTTACCTCAAAGATGTTAGACACAAGGCCAAAGTATTTTTATTCACCATCTCTGCAATAAGCTAGACACAAGGTCAGGGGTGGTTAGCCAGCGCACTAGGAGTAGCGTACTCTGGCCTACAAAAATGCCTGAGGATCCCCGTCTGTATTCCTCGGTGGAGCCGCCTCAGGCGATTAGCAATACACTAACCCATTCTCAAAGAGAAGGTAAAGCCCGGGAGGGGGGAACCCCTAGAACTGTACAGGACAATAGTGTAGTCACCATCGGAACAGATAGTACACTTTGATTTTAGCCAAAAGGTCAAAGGTCAAATTGGATAAGTAAGATGATAATTAAATCGTTAATAAGATACAAATTCTTTCTTTAATCTAACAACATTTGTTAGAACTAAACTTTCGTTTATCTCTGACTTGTCCACCAAGTTCCAATCATGACTGTCCTACAGTCTCTGTTTTATCGCTGCTCATTAACAACTTTTTTTTATCCTTTCAGATATTGCACTTGTATGTTATTTCTTCAAATCACTCATCTTGAGGAAGTCGTGAAGTAAAGACGAAACGTTGATGAATATGTAAAATTATTTTTCATATATATATAAACTTAAAAGCGTAATATTTATTCAGTTTGGTACAGAAAAATTAGTACAACATTTGTACCGTCGGTTTCAAGCACAGAAGGACTCTCTTCAGTTTTGTTGTCATCTGTTTTGGAAATGTGAAGGTAGTTCACATTTCCAAAAGGCATACAAGTGATGAAAACCGTTCTTTTTACTCGCCCTGGGACGGGTACCGATTTAGCTATATATATATATATATATATATATATATATTAGTATTTCATGTATTCACATAAAATTTTATAAGGAGATATAATTTTTTATGTATACATTTTCAGTATGTACTTCAACAGTGCTCGATACGTAAGTAGAGCTAGGTAGTAAGCTATGAAAGTAGATTTATGGCAATTAAGCTACACAGAGGCTCCCGCGTTTCATCCACCGTCTCATCATATATATATATATATATATATATATATATATATATATATATATATATTAATATTTCATGTATTCACATAAAATTTTATAAGGAGATATTATTTTTTATGTATCAATTTTCAGTATTTACTTCAACAGTGCTCGATACGTAAGTAGAGCTAGGTAGTAAGCTATGAAAGTGGATTTATGGCAATTAAGCTACACAGAGTTTCCCGCGTTTCATCATTCGTTTGATCATATATATATATATATATATATATATATATATATATATATATATATATATATATATATATATATATATACATATATATATATATATATATATATATATATATATATATATATATATATATATATATCAGGTAAAATGGAAAAAGGGGAAGACCTGAGCTCAAGAATTAATCAAATTAAAATTTTTTTTTTAAATAAATGTTCTCTGATGCCATCTAGCGTTGCTGAATTTAAAATCTGCAACACTTCATGTCAATGTTATCGATCTACAGCAGTTAGAAGCTGAGATTTCATCAGGCAGAATTTAGATTTAATCCTTTCCTTAGTTGGGAATGGCCTGATTTAACTGCTGTAACAAAATCGCATTGCGTTAAGCATTTTAAAATGCTTAAATTAATGCGATTTCGTTCTGTGATGCCATCCAGCGTTGCTTAATTTAAAATAGCCAACGACTTCTTGGAACAATGCGAAAAACGCTCTCTGCGCGTTTCTCCACCGTCTTTTTAATAATTCTCTTCTTTCTCCAGCTATTTTTTTTCTTTGTAATATAGCAGGAAAAACTCCAGCAGAGTGCTCGATTAATTAAGAATTAAAGTTAAAAATTAAGAGCATAATATTTATTTATTTTGGTACAGAAAAATGAGTACAACATTCGTACCGTCGGTTTCAAGCACGGAAAGACTTAGCCATCCGGCACGAATGTTGTACTCATGTTTCTGTACCAATATATATATATATATATATATATATATATATATATATATATATATATATATATATAAATATGTGTTTTGTTTATTATCTATGTACGTATACGTTTCGTCCTCTATAATCGGGACTCATCAGCATAGAGATATGACTATTCACTACCGGTCATGCGATACGAAATCCCGGACTACAAGTATTTTTCAACTCCAATCCGACATCTAGAACCACTTGGTCAACGCTGAATAGCGAATAAACAGTGATAATTTTAACACTTTATCCGATGGCTTGACGTCATAAGAGCGTTCTACTTAATGAAAGGAACGATGCATTTATAGCTAGCGACGTCATGCTGTGTTAATACTACACTTACAGTGCCCATCTAGACGGGTTTTCTAGGGGCTACAAATAATAAATATTTGTTTTGTTTATTATTTATGTACGTATACGTTTCGTCCTTTATGATCGGGACTCATCAGCACAGAGATATGACTATTCACTACTGGTCATGCGATTCGAAACCCCGATATATATATATATATATATATATATATATATATATATATATATATATATATACATAGCATAATATAAAATGAAATAATAAAATAAGGTGCGAATCAAATTTTATTATTATTCAAAATTTAGACAAAGTAACTCAAAATCCTTTTCAGTTCTTTCAATTTTTTAGCTTTTGGACTATCACTCAATGCCTGGATCTATATTCAGTCAACCTCTTCGACATCTTTTTTTGACTATGTTTTAATTTTTATGACGTGGATGGATTTTATAACTTTCACAAATAAGTATGTTTTTGGCTTGATATATTTGATGTGTTATGTACTTTTATGTATTTTTGTATATATTTTAATATATTTTCAAAGTGTAATTTTATCACCTGCAGTTACGTCACTGCGGTAATGGTCCTCTGAGGAGAAGAATTATCTTTGAAAACTCATGAGTTAAGGACTTTGAGATACTTTGCCTGATTTTTGAATTATAATAAAATTTGATTCGCACCTTATTTTATTATTTCATTTTATATAATGCTATTAATGCTCTATCCAGTATATTGAGCTTCAGTCTTTATCCGGATGTTTCACTAATTAAAAGATATTAGTTGCCTCTTATATCTTTTGTTGGATTTACTTCATATATATATATATATATATATATATATATATATATATATATATATATATATATATATATATATATATATAATTCGAATATGGGATAGATCCATAGGGTATAAATCCAGGGGAGTTGAACCGGGTTTACCAGAGTGCTCAATAAAAATATAGAACAGAAATATAAATTACCATTTTACTTTTATTTCGAGGCCTGATGAAACAAAATCAATTTTGTAGTCAAAATGAAATAAATTATCATTTATATATATATATATATATATATATATATATACAAGTATCATTAAAAATAACGGACATCTTGTGTCTGGATAGTTTTCTATGATCCTTTCCGTTTTTCTGATTAGGTTCTTAGTTTCAGACGGAAACTGGCTGATAAAATTGCCAATACTTCCGAAAGCGCTTTCGGACCATTCCGGGTCCATCGTCAGTGGAGTAATGTTAACCAGGCATAGACCTAGGAGTGAATATATATTCTATTTAGGCGGGAAAAATAAAGGACTGTGTTTAATTTAAATTTATATTCATAGGCATTTGAGTATATTAGTACTAATAGTATAGTTAATCTTGTTAATAGCTGGCTTTTCTGTTTTTATGTATAGGGCTTCGAGTATGTGGAATGGTCCGAAAGCGCTTTGGGAAGCTTTGGCAATTTTATCAGCCAGTTTCCGTCTGAAACTAAGAACCTAATCAGAAAAACGGAAAGGATCATAGAAAAAATATCCAGACACAAGATGTCCGTTATTTTTAATGATACTTGTATAAAAGAAAAGATGCTGCCAAGATACACACATATATATATATATATATATATATATATATATATATATATATATATGAAATGTTTATACAATAACTGTTGCTTGTACAGCAGTATTGCATCCAACAAAGCTTTAATCAAATTCAGGTTTCGAGGCCGAAGTATCATTATCGCTAGCTATTCGTCTATTTATATATCCGTCTTTTCCTCTCGTATAGGTGTAGGAAAGTCACCCTTACCCTGACCCTAACCCTAACCCTAACCCTAACCCTAACCTTAACCCTAACACTTACCCTAACCCTAACCCTTACCCTAACCCTTACTCTAATCCTAACCCTAACCCTAACCCTAACACTTACCCTAACCCTAACACTTACCCTACCCCTAACCTTAACCCTACCACTAACCCTAACCCTTACCCTAACCCTAACCCTTACCCTTACCCTTACCCTAACCCTTACCCTAACCTTTACCCTAACCCTAACCCTAACACTAACCCTGACCCTAACCCTAGCCCTGACCCTGACCCTGACCCTAACCCTAACCCTAACCCTAACCTTAACCCTAACCCTAACCCTAACCCTAACCCTAACCCTAACCCTTACCCTTACCCTGACCCTAACCTTAGCCCTAGCCTTAGCCCTAACTCTTACCCTAACCCGCCTCTCTGATGTTTTCTGGGACTGTCCTTCTCTTTAACTACACATTTTTATAATTCAACATCGGCGTCCGAGTAATTTTGTTATCCACAGACTTGCAAAACCCTGAACATATAACCACTGATTCATACGATTCATACTATTTTTCTTGGGAGTTGCTACAAATAACCGATTGTTACGTTCACGCGGTAAATGCGTAAAACGTGAGTTATACTGAATACAACAGCTCTAAAAAGAGTCATAACGACTGGTAACAAAAAAAATAATAATCGATATTTATAAAAATTAATAACACCCCCCCTACCAAGACAAATCGATTTGGACACAAAGAAAACAAAAATATCGGCGTATTTTTTTGTTCATTTTAGACAGATATCTGCCATTTTTTCAAGATGTTTCTCGAAGATACTACAAATATTTAAAGATTCTTCCAGGAATTTTGCCGTCCGTCAAAGAATTGTGCACGAAACTACTTTAAAAAAAGAAATGGCGCTCGTTTTAATTCCGTTCGTTGTCGAGTTATTTATACCATGTTTTTATACGCCTGCCTAATAATCTATTTTTAGTAGAGATTTGGTATCCGTTTGTATGAAGTTGAAACTATTCTATTACTTCTGTTAATGTAATATTGTATCAGCTTTTAATGCCCAATTCGGTTTACTATTCTGTGGCTTGAGAGAACTCCTGCCCATATGGACGCATAAGCATCTGGCGATCACACCTAGAAGCTGTAGCTGAGGTCTGCTACCTGGACGACTCCCCTTGACCCAGTTGAGATGACGAGCCGATTTGTACCAGACGACAATTTTGATACGGTGCTGCGTCCTATGATTTTAATGTTTTGCTTGTTTTGTTTTTTGTTGTTGTTAGGGTTAGGGTCTAGGGTTAGGGTTAGGGTTAGGGTTAGGGTTAGGGTTAGGGTCTAGGGTTAGGGTCTAGGGTTAGAGTTTAGGGTTAGGGTTAGGGTTAGGGTTTAGGGTTAGGGTTAGGGTTAGTGTTAGTGTTAGTGTTTAGGGTTAGGGTTTAGGGTAAGGGTTAGGGTTAGGGTTAGGGTTAGTGTTAGTGTTAGTGTTAGGGTTAGGGTGTAGGGTGTAGGGTTAGGTTGGGTTAGGGTTAGGGTTAGGGTTAGGGTGTAGGGTCAGGGTTAAAATATTTATTTCGCTCTGTTTTGCTTGTTTTAGTTGTTTTGTTGTTTAAAAATTTCTTGCAAATATAACTAAAATTTATTGGGCGCAGCAACGTATCAAAATAACAAAAATATATATTTGATAACAATAACTTCGCTATCTTTTGCTTGTTTTTTTTTTTTGTTTTAGAAAATTTCTTGAAAATATAACTTAAAATCATAGCACGCAGTACCGTATCAAAATTGTCGTCTGGTACAAATCGGCTTGTCATCTCTCGGGCGTTTGCGTAGGACAGCCGAACGCTTCCGACAAGAAACTCGCGAAAACTGGGTCAAGATCGATATAAGTACCGATGTTTTTAATAACGTGTTTGTCGGTCTGTCACAATTAATTTGTAAATAGCGTATTTGTCGGTCTGTCACGATTATTTTTTCAAATAGCGCCTGTCACGTTCAAGTTTGAAATAGCATGTTTGTTGGTCTGTCACACTGAGTTTAAAATAGTTGTTTTGTTGGTCGGTCAGACTAAAATTTGCAATAGCTTGTTCGTTCGTATGTCACGCTGGTCTGTCACACTAAGGTTTCAAATATCGTGTTCGTTTGTCTGCCCTGGTAAATTTTGTAAAACTGTCTGTGTCTATCTGTATCGCTGAAGTTGGCAATAGCGTGTTTGTCGGTCTGTCACGCTGTAGCTTACTATAGCGTGTTCGTCGGTTTGTCACAATGA
>OY744553.1:2797485-2807485 GCA_963556195.1 Sepiola atlantica
ATTCATGAACGATTCGTCTTTATTGTGAGACTTTCTCAAGGTGACTGATTTGAAGAAAAACAGAAAAGTTAATAGTTACAATATCTGGTGCGTCGATGACGTAAAAAATGATCTTGTTCTTCTTATCGAACGAAAGATAGACGTTAGAATTCAAAATGTGTTGTGCGTCTATGAAGTGAAATGATATGTGTTTTTTATATTTTGCTTTTTTTTACGAATATCAAACAGAAGATGAATTTAAAGAAGATAAATGATAGAGAGAGAGAGAAAAAGTAAGATAATAATTAAAATATATAAATAATATAGACTATCAGGATAAAAACAAAGCTCAATATAGTGTATACACTTTTTTGTTAAACTTATACAGTTTATCCAAGTCATATATTTTATATACTTTTATGTATATTCATATACTTTTATACATTTTCAAAGCTTAATTTTATTACCTGCAGTAATGTCATTGTAGTAATGGTCCTCTGAGCAGAAGATATTCTTTGAAAACTCATGAGTTAAGGACGTAATATCACACCTTGTTTTTTTAACTTTAATCAAATCTGATTAATTTCTTATTTTATTATGTCATTCAATTTATCTATCTATCAATCTATCTATCTATCTATCTATCTATCTATCTATCTATCTATCTATCTATCAATCCATTCATATCTATTCATCTATCTATCTATCAATCTATCTATCTATCTATCTATCTATCTATCTATCTATCTATCTCTTCAAATCTATTTATCTATATATCTATCTATCTATCTCTTCATATCTATCTATCTATCTATCTATCTATCTATCTATATGTCTACCTATCTATCTATCTATCTATCTATCTATGTATCTACCTATCTATGTTAATATCTATCTATGTTTATATCTATCTATCTATCTATCTATCTATCTATCTATCTATCTATCTATGTTCATATCTATGTACCTATCTATCTATCTATCTATCTATCTATCTATCTATCTATCTATCTATATCCCTTGTTATATATATATATATATATATATATATATATATAATAAAATATACATTTAGAAAACTGAACTTATAGTGTAATGGTTTAAGTTCAATATATATATATATATATATATATATATATATATACATATATATATACATATATATACATATATACATATATACATATACATATACATATATATATATACATATATATACATATACATATATATATATATATATCTAGAGAGAGAGAGAGAGAGGGGGGGATAGAGAAAGAGAGAGAGGGATAGGAATTGCTTGTAGCGTCCTGTTTCTAATAATATTTAGTGTTTTTCTTAAATATTGTGTGTTTTTATTTTTACAGAGATAAGCTGCAGCATAATCCATGCGCTTAGGCCATATTTGTTTCGTAGATTGTACATTTTTCAAAGACATGGGTAAAAAATATACCGTATCCGTGTATGTTTTTTTGGCCTAGAAACATGTGTCTCTAAGCCAGACCCCAAGGGACCAAAATACGACACAAATAAGATTAAAGTTTATATATATATATATATATATATATATATATATATATATATATATATATATATATATATATATATATATATATATATATATATCTCTTTATATATATATATATCTTTATATATATATATATATATATATATATATATATATATATATATAACAAAGGAAGTATGAGAGTAATCCAACGTAATGGGAAATGAAAAAGGAAAAACCAAGAGATATTTTTTTATATATTGATCAACGTTTCGTCTTTATTGTATGACTTCCTCAGGATGAAAATTTTAAGAAAAGTGTCATGCAAGTACATCGAAATATTGGGTTGACATGATGGGTTGATGAGGAAGTCGTACAATAAAGACGAAACGTTGATGAATATATAAAAATATCTCTTGGTTTTTCCTTTTTATTTCCCATATATATATATATATATATATATATATATATCTATACATATATACATGCATCTTAGAATATACATATATATATATATATATATATATATACATGATATATATTGAGAATATATTTATGGCAAGTGAGCTACAAAGATATATTAGTTTTTTCTCATTCTAGAAGTAAATCTTCTGGCTAATATATATATATATATATATATATATATATATATATATATATATATGCGTGTGTATTTGTGTGTGTTTGTGTGCGTATATATATATATACATATATATATATATATATATATATATATAAAGTTATGAAGATATATTTATGGCAAGTAAGCTATACAGAGGCTTCCGCGTTTCATCCTCGTAATGAAACGTCAGGCTAAAATGTATGGAGTTTTTATTAGCGAATGTTTATACACACGTGGTGTTATATCTAGCGAGTTAACGAATTAGATTCTTTGTCACCCCCCACCACCCCACGGGTAAATATTTCAATTAGCCAAAAATAAAACTCAAAAACACATATTGAATAGTTCTACCAAAATATTTCAATTGTTAAAATACATTCATCATCAGTTGGTAGCAGAACTTTAATTAAAAACAGACAAGTTTTTAAATTTATACAATGAACGCAATTTGGAAAAATATTGTCGCGTGTAATAAACAGTAGAAAGGGAGAAAGAAAGAAAGAAATGTTAAAAAAGAAAAAGAAAGAAAAAAAATCAGCAGTTAGCATATAAACGCCGATCGGAAACGCCGTAAGTTAATAAAATTGGAAGGAAGATTAGTAGTAATTTAAAATGAATGACATCAAGGAATTAAACCAATAAGGAGGAGGAAGATGATGATGATGAGGAGGAGGAGGAGGAAGAGGAGGAGGAGGAAGACGGACTCAAAGTTTAAGAAGTTATCCGTTATCATATTGGTTTAGATTCATTTCGATTAGAATCAATCTGGCAGAAGATGTAGAAATATTATAGAATCCTGGTCTTTGAATAATTGTGTTATTATGACGTAGGATTAAACATGATTCTCTGAGACGACGAAGTTTAGTGTCGTTGATATGTTTCATTAAAATCACCCTCTGTGTATTGAAGTGATGACCAAAAGAAATCATGTGGGTACATAACGCGTTTGAGGCGTCACGGTTTTGATAGCTCGATTGTGTTCATAGATTCGTTTATTTAATATGTTTTTGAGTTTATTTTTGCTAGTTGTTGATTTGCTTATCTTTTATTCCATTTTTATTTTTACACACACACACACACACATATAATATATATATATATATATATGAAACAACAACATTTTAATATAAAATATAAAATATATTTAAAAAAAATAACATAATATATATTTGTTTGACATTATTATTTTTTGATTATTAACGGTCTCAACCACGTGACTTTCCAAATTTAAATCTTCAATTTTTTTTCTTTTTTGTCAACTTCATTCTTTCCAAATATGGACAATTATATATATATATATATATATATATATATATATATATATATATATATATAGTCCAAATATGATTTAAGGTTTAGATCGGATTCTAACTCTGCTTGATGAGATCTCAGTTTATAAAATCTGTTGATCGATAACATCGAAATGCCAGTGTCGCAGATTTTGTACATGTCTGTGTAAATAAAAATAATCATATATAAAAGCTCTATTTGATATTGAGCACTTTTCATAACTAAAACTGTTGAATTTATTGAGAAACTCAATTAATTTTTTATCTTAATTTGATTAAAAGCATTTCAGTATAATTTCTCCCTGCTTGGTTGATGGTAGGTTTGTTTGCTCGATACTGAAATTCATTTAATATATATATATATATATATATATATATATATATAGAGAGAGTTTTAATCGAGTTTCTCAATAGATTAACCAGTTTTAGTTTGCATAACTCCTCACGTGCCTGATGAAGACTCATGGTAGTCGAAAACGTTAGCAGTTTTGTCGAGTTCCTGTTCACACTCGAACAGAACATTAGATCATTGGTCCGTCAACATGAAAGATGGATGAAAAAGTAACAAACAGGAATTGTCCGTGTTGTTTAATCAAACATGCATCAATGATGAAATGTTGCCTAAGTATATATATATATATATATATATATATATATATGATTATTTTTATTTACACAGAAATGTACAAAATCTGCGACACTGACATGTCGATGTTATCGATCAAGAGCTATTATAAACTGAGATCTCATCAGAGAGAACCACATATCATTCTATTGGATTAATTCTTTCTGGATTTACAATATTTTGTACCACATATGACGCAGTTTCCACTAACTTTTCCTTACTTGACGTTTTTCTGGAAATATTCTGCATTTTAACAACTTTCCTACACACTTACATCCATTTTCTATTATCTTCTCAAATTTGTCAATTTTTTTCTTTTGGCTACTTACCTGCCAAATTATTTATCTATGTAATTCCTCTGATGATAAGATTCTAATCTTTGAAAAGCCTCGCTTAAGGAAAGAAAAATAAACATGCTTTTATTGAATACACCTTGCATTGAACAACTGAATAGGAAATGGATTTGTCATGCTTACATTTTTTATTTCTCATTTTTCATTACTCTCTCTCTCTCTCTCTCTCTCTCTATATATATATATATATATATATATAGTAAGCTATGAAAATATATGCATGGCAGTTAAGCTACACAGGCTCTCCCGTTTCACTCCCGGGGAATCTTCAGGCTAAAATGCATGGAGCCATTTTTGCCGGGTGTTTTTATATACACTGCTAGCTAGTTAACCAATAAGATTCTTTGTTGTTCTCTCAGCCAATCGTTGGGCTTCCCACGAACAAAGGTGTAGTTAGTATAACTTCCTATATCCTGTTCTATTGTTCTGTTTTCTATAGATTGGCTTATATCCTGTTTCTTTGTTGTATCAATATAATAGGTGAATTTATTTTAACACGTGGTTTATTGTATTTCTATCGTATGTTTCAATTTTTAAATTGTTAGGTTTCTGTTTATATATATATACACACACACACATATATATATATACATATATATATATATATATATATATATATATAGAGAGAGAGAGAGAGAGAAAGAGGGAGAGAGAAAAAGAGAGAATAATTTAAAGCTCTTGCTAGGTTCGAACTGTGTGACTGGCAGTGATTGTCTCCTCCTATACTGATGATTGCATGTTTAGCATGAAACATATGCCACATGAATATATATCACATTTCCTGCTTTTAAATTTCTATCATATTCATTCTGATTGTGTATCTCTACGCCCTGATTCTAATCCTTTTTTATAGTCAAACCGTTAATTAGTCATTTCAATATATTTCTTCATTTTTCTTTATGTTCAATAAAAAAAACACACCCATTATTGATAAAACAGGACTAATCGATAATTTCCAATTGAACTGCCACACATGCATATCGATCGCGAACATGCATTCAATAATTGTGAATTCGATAATAACAACATTTGAAATTGTATCGATGAATGTTGAAAAGATGATTTGAAGGATTTTCTGAAATCCAATATTGGTTTTGGAGTAGCATAAATACGTTTTGTGTGAATTGGTTTTGTGGAAGATGGTTTGGGGGTGAAGTTTGCGGTTCTGGGGTTAGAGAACAGGGGGGGGGGGGTCATCGGATTCAAGAAAGGGAGGAGAAGAAGATGAGGAGGACACTGACAAGATGAAATATAAAAGAGGGGAAATAATGATGAAAGAAAAACAAAAAAGAAAGAGATAAATCAGTAAGCAATAGAGAAGAAAGAGAAATAGAAGAAGAATGAGAAGAAGAAGAAGAAAAAAAGAAATAGAAGAAGCAGAACAACAAGAAGAAGTAGAAGAAAAAGAAGAAGAAAAAGAAGAATAAAAAGAAGTAGAAGAAGAAGAACAAGAAGAAGAAGAAGTAGAAGAAAAAGAAGAAGAAAAAGAAAAAGAAGAAGAAAAAGAAGAAGAAGAAAAAGAAAAAAAAGAAGTAGAAGAAGAAAAAGAAAAAGAAAAAAGGAGAAGAAAAAGAAAAAGAAGTAGAAGAAAAAAGAAGGAGAAGAAGAAAAAGAAGAAGCAAAAAAAAAGAAAAAGAAAAAGAAAAAGAAAAAGAAAAAGAAAAAGAAAAAGAAAAAGAAAATAAAGAAAGAGAAGAAAAAGAAAAAAAAGAAAAAAAGAAGAAGAAAAAGAAAAAGAAAAACAAGAAGAAGAAAAAGAAAAAGAAAAACAAGAAGAAAAACAAGAAGAAGAAGAAAAAAGCGAACATCATGAAGAAGAAGGAGATATAAAATGAAGAGACCCCACATCAATCCCCACCTTCTGACCTTGTGTCACATCTTCCCTAGGCGTGGAGAGAGCACACAACCACACATACAAGACACACGAGAAGTGGTCACACAATTTTATTAATATACCGATTTCATTTTTTAAAAGATAGGAATAAACGAAACCAGTAAACAATAGCAAGCAATTATTGAGTGATATATTTCACTAAATAAAACCTTGCTATTATAAAAATACTAGACCACCCGTGACCCGTTGAGTCAGTTTGTTATATTAGCTATGGAATTCATGTATGAGCGTGACACTTGTGGCATAAAGAAAATAGTTTTTTTTTACATAACAGAAGCATTTCTATGAAAGTATATTAAAATGAAAAAAGAATATAGATAGATTTCTATGAGTCGTTCTGTTTATTATAATTGTTTTTTTTTTTGGATGTAATATGTGTAAAACATATGATTCAAGTATTTGCTGGTTAAAAAACAACAAAAGGAAACACTATTTAATGTAATAGAAATGATTGCATTTACCGATTCAGCTTTCTCGCGTACGTAACGAAAACAGAGGGAGTAGGAGTGGTGAAATCTATGAGAGGGAAAGTGGGAGGTGGTTTCGTTCACCGACCGCTAGTATGGTTGATATTAATAATGAGTGTTTTTTTGTTTGTTTGTTTGTTTTTGTTTTTTAAAAGTAAGGAGTTTTTTTGAAACTGCGACAGACTTTACGAAGTCCTCCCGTTGAATGTTTTTAACCGTGAAGAAAACAAATAAACTATTTGATGAAATTAAATGAAATTGTTTAAAAATTTCCAGAATGAAAAATTTCATGCGTTCGTTAATCATAATAGAGAATAACGGAATTGGAATAACAGATTGAAGACGATGCTATTTACGCATGCGCAACCGGATGTTGAAAACCGGAAAGCTGAAAGCTGATTGCAAACATACAAGAACAATAGAGTTTTAGTATTATATAGATAGATATTGACAATATTTTTTTTTAAATGAAACTAGAAAATTTTTGAAATTCCAAAAATTGAAATAAGACAATAAAATACAAAAGTTGGAACATATGAATACAAACTTCGGAGAAAGCATGTGTGTTCGTTAAGAAAAAGAGGTTAGTACACAGAGAATGTGGGCAGATACAATGTTTGGTGCAGGTGTCTGAACCGTACGTGCGTGCGTCACTAGTGTGATATCGATGGTCCAGGGAGGTGAAATGCGTGCTAAGCCAATCAGATTCTTCGAAAGGGTGAAATAAAAAACGTCGACTGAAATCTTGAGAAAACGAAATGCATTTTGCTGGATTTAATTTAGTAGTTTAAGTAGGTTGTTTTAAAGAGAATTACCCACTTGTTTTATCTAACGCATTTTTGTTTTCAAACAAATATTCGAAAAATAGTAAATAAAAATATTAATTTAACGTGTAATTATCTAGGAAGAGGCTATATTGCCGGTCCCGACAAAATAACGATTCCTGCGTTATATTGCCGGTCCCGGCAAAATAACGATTCCTGCGTTATTTTGCCGGTTCATGTATATTTAACTAAATTGTTAAACATACAGTGACGCCCGGCACAATAATTATTTACTAATGTAAAGGGATCGTTATTATGCCGGTTCATTATTTTTAAAAACCTAATTGTTATGGCCTTGCGAAAGAAAAGGTAATTAAATAAATAAGGGCAAATATTTAAAAACAATTTGTTTTCATCATCAGTTGTGTCGGTTAAAGAAATTTTAAAAAAATCGACCTGCCCTATTGTGTCGGTTAAAGAAATATCTGCTTACTTTTCATAATAGAATTAATGTTGATGAATTTTCCCAACATTACTAAGTCTGCTCTCGATTTAAGTAATTGAAATGTTCCTTAAGTTATATATAAGTTATATATAAAGAAAAAATAAGCAACAAATAAATGTTACCAAAGGCAACATAAATTATTATTCTACCTACCTGTATAAGTTTATTTGTTTATTTTATTATTTATTTTGATAAATGATTTTTTTTTTATAAAAATAAACAATCAAATAAATAAATAAACTTATACAGGTAGAAGAATAATTTATGTTGCCTTTGGTAACATTTACTTGTTAAAAATATGCTTTACAAAGGAAGGATTTTAATGTAAAATTCTGATTTTCTTCATGAAGAAAAACTTCGATAATGTTAAAATATACAGAAAATCACTGGATTTAAACAGTTTCTATTTTAAAATGTTCTTTCAATGAAATCATAAAATAAATCGTAATTTTGAAGAGTTCACTCCTAATCGAATCAACCGGAAGTAAAAATTAATTTTATCGTTATTTTAAAATATATTGTCGCTTAATAAAGTTTTAAATTATACAAAAAATCAATCAGGCAAAGATTAATTAAAAACAAACAAAAAAAATCAATCAGGCAAAGTTTTAAATAAAAAAAAACAAAAAAAAAACAATCAGGCAAAGTTTTAAATTATAAATAAAATTTCGTTTGATAAAGTTTTAAATAATACAAAAAAAATAATTTAAATAATTAAAAAAAAGTAATTTATAGTTAAATAAACACGAGCCGGTTAAATAACGTAAGACTCATTATTGTGCCGGGCGTCACTGTATGTTTAACAATTTAGTTAAATATACATGAACCGGCAAAATAACGCAGGAATCGTTATATTGCCGGTCACGGCAAAATAACGCAGGAATCGTTATTTTGCCGGGACCGGCAATATAGCCTATTCGATTATCAAAAGTAAGTTGAAAATAGGAAATGCGCACACAGAAACACGAAATAAGACACGATGTGATGTTACGGTGTACGTGGGGGGGGGGGAGGGGCGACCAAAGGTTGGAGCTGAGTTCAGCACCTACAACTGAAATACCGATCGAGTAGAAAAAGACGTCCCGCCTGTGTTTTCATGGATCGTATCTTAATTTCATGGAAGATGTTCGACTGTGCTCCGATGTCTGGCTCGTCTTTGCACAACATTCACTGCAACAACTTGCTTAGCAACCACAACGAACAATAACTTTCCTTTCTTCTCCGTGTGTCTAACAGATCTGTTCAGCAAGGGTTTCCCGTCTTTGTAACAAATTGCAGCGGAACTGCTTCCTTGAAGACTACAACATAGTCGACTTCCAATCTAATCTATAGTGAGTTCTCTTTTGAAATGACAGCGATTAATTGAAAGCATAACATGCAAGTAATTGTTTAAATGTTTTAAAAATTAATAAGAAATTATTATTAAATGACAGAACGTATTAAAAAAAAGAATTAACATCGATTTAATAATAAAGATTTAATAAATAAAAAATATTGTGAACGAAAAGACGGGGAAAAAGCGGAAAAATAGTACATAAGGAATGTGGATACTTCTGAATATGGGCTTGTGTTTGTTTGTGTGTGTGTGCGTGTTTGTTTGTGTGTGTTTGTTGGTGTGTGTGTTTGTGGGTGTGTTTGTGTGTGTGTTTGTAGGTACGTGTGTTTGTTGGTGTGTGTGTTTGTTGGTATATGTGTGTTTTTTTGGTGTGTGTGTTTTTTTAGTGAGTGTGATTTTTGGTGTGTTGGTGTGTGTTTTTTGGTATGTGTGTTTGTTGTTGCGTGTGTTTGTTGGTGTGTTCGTGTGTGTGTTTGTTGGTATGTGTGTGTTTTTGGTGTGTGTGTTTGTTGTTGCGTGTGTTTGTTGGTGTGGTGGTGTGTGTGTTTGTTGGTATGTGTGTGTTTGTTGGTGTGTGTGTTTGTTGTTGCGTGTGTTTGTTGGTGTGTTCGTGTGTGTGTTTGTTGGTATGTGTGTGTTTTTTGGTGTGTGTGTTTGTT
>OY744553.1:2809985-2824985 GCA_963556195.1 Sepiola atlantica
TCTATTTTGATATTGAGCACTTTTTATAAACCCGGTTAAAATTCTCTGGATTACCACCCTGTGGATATTTTTCACCTGGATTATTACCATTATTATATATATATATATATATATATATATATATATATATATATATATATATATATATATATATGATCTATCTTTTATGCAAGTATTGTTTGGTGATTGCAGTGTTCCTTGTTTGTTTGTTACTATTATTTCGATTGTCTCACTTCCTAAGTTATAAAGATGCAGAAAATTGCATTATTAGTCGCCCTTAACTTCATAGGACGTATTTTTCGTTAATATATATATTTTTATTTATTTTATACGTACATAAAAGTAATCCATGGACACATGTTACTGGCTCACAGCCGTCATCAGCATGGCTAACTTAGACAGAGATCGAACCTTCGATATTGATGTCTATAGTCCAGCGTTCTACCACTGTACCAAGCCGCTCCGTCTAGAAATATGTACGATTTTGATCACCTAAATATTTAATGTATTTTTATGTAATTATTTTTATTGGTGATTGCAACGTTCGTTGTTTTTTTTTGCTTACTATTATTTCGATTGACTCACTTCCTAAGTTATAAAGATGCAGAAAATTGCATTATTAGTCGCCCTTTACTTCATAGGACGTATTTTTCGTTAATATATATATTTTTATTTATTTTATACGTACATAAAAGTAATCCATGGACACATGTTTCTGGCTCACAGCCGTCATCTAACTTAGACAGAGATCGAACCTTCGATATTGATGTCTGATAGTCCAGCGTTCTACCACTGGACCAAGACGCTCCGTCTAGAAATATGTACGATTTTGATCACCTAAATATTTAATGTATTTTTATGTAATTATTTTTATTGGTGATTGCAACGTTCGTTGTTTTTTTTTTGCTTACTATTATTTCGATTGACTCACTTCCTAAGTGATAAAGATGCAGAAAATTGCATTATTAGTCGTTCTGAACTTTATAGGAAGTACTTTTCGTTAATATATATATATATATATATTAATTTTATACGTACATAAAAGTAATCCATGGACACGTGTTCGTGGAAGATTCTGTCTGTCAACTTCGATGGTGTCATGTTCATTTTCATCGATAGTCAGATATTACGTCTTTCTGATCTTCAGCTCAGACAAAAATGCGCCAGCCTATCCTTCCATGACTGGGTCATTGTTGTAGGTCAGAGTTACTCTAAGAAAAGAGCATTTAATATATAATTAATTAAATAAATTTATAATAAAATAAACTTAATATTTAATAAACTAAATATTTAATGAACTGAATATTAAAAAATGAATATTAAATGCATTGAATATTTAATAAATTTAATATTTAATAAATTTATTATTAAATACACTGAATATTTTATAAACGGATTATTAAAAAAATTCAATATTAAAAAAATGAATATTTAATACTTTCAATATTTAATAAATTTAATATTTAACAAATTTATTATTAAATAAACTGAATATTTAATAAACTGTATATGTAAAAAATTCAATATTAAAAAAATGAATATTTAATACTTTCAATATTTAATAAATTTAACATTTAACACATTTATTATTAAATAAACTGAATATTTAATAAACTGTATATGTAAAAAATTCAATATTAAAAAAATGAATATTTAATACTTTCAATATTTAATAAATTTAACATTTAACAAATTTATTATTAAATAAACTGAATATATCATGAACTGTATATGTAAAAAATTCAATATTAAAAAAATCAAAATTTAATACTTTCAATATTTAATAAATTTAACATTTAACACATTTATTATTAAATAAACTGAATATTTAATAAACTGTATATGTAAAAATTCAATATTAAAAAAATCAATATTTAATACTTTCAATATTTAATAAATTTAACATTTAACAAATTTATTATTAAATAAACTGAATATTTAATAAACTGTATATGTAAAAAATTCAATATTAAAAAAATCAATATTTAATACTTTCAATATTTAATAAATTTAACATTTAACAAATTTATTATTAAATAAACTGAATATTTAATAAACTGTATATGTAAAAAATTCAATATTAAAAAATCAATATTTAATACTTTCAATATTTAATAAATTTAATATTTAACAAATTTATTATTAAATAAACTGAATATTTTATAAACTGATTATTAAAAAAATTCAATATTAAAAAAATGAATATTTAATACTTTCAATATTTAATAAATTTAACATTTAACAAATTTATTATTAAATACACTGAATATTTTATAAACGGATTATTAAAAAAATTCAATATTAAAAAAAATGAATATTTAATACTTTCAATATTTAATAAATTTAACATTTAACAAATTTATTATTAAATAAACTGAATATTTAATAAACTGTATATGTAAAAAAATCAATATTAAAAAAATCAATATTTAATACTTTCAATATTTAATAAATTTAATATTTAATAAATATATTATTAAATAAACTGAATATATCATAAACTGAATATTTAAAAGAAATCAATATTAAAAAAATGAATATTTAATACTTTCAATATTTAATAAATTTAACATTTAACAAATTTATTATTAAATAAACTGAATATTTAATAAACTGTATATGTAAAAAATTCAATATTAAAAATATCAATATTTAATACTTTCAATATTTAATAAATTTAATATTTAATGAATATATTATTAAATAAACTGAATATATCATGAACTGAATATTTAAAAGAAATCAATATTAAAAAAATGAATATTTAATACATTCAATATTTAATAAATGTTATATTAAATAAATTTAACATTTAATACATTCAATATTTAATAAATTTAATATTTAATAAATTTAATATTTAATAAATTTAATATTTAATAAATTTAATATTTAATAAATTTAATATTTAATAAATTTAATATTCAATAAATTTAATATTTAATAAATTTAATATTTAATAAATTTAATATTTTATAAATTTAATATTTAATAAATTTAATATTTTATAAATTTAATATTTAATAAATTTAATATTTAATAAATTTAATATTTTATAAATTTAATATTTAATAAATTTAATATTTAATAAATTTAATATTTAATAAATTTAATATTTAATAAATTTTATATTTAATAAATTTAATATTTAATAAATTTAATATTTAATAAATTTAATATTTAATAAATTTAATATTTAATAAATTTAATATTTAATAAATTTAATATTTAATAAATTTAATATTTAATAAATTTAATATTTAATAAATTTAATATTAAATAAATTTAATATTAAATAAATTTAATATTTAATAAATTTAATATTTAATAAATTTAATATTTAATAAATTTAATATTTAATAAATTCAATATTTAATAAATTTAATATTTAATAAATTTAATATTTAATAAATTTAATAATAGATAAATTCTGAAAATAACATTGTTCGCGTGATTTTCTGATTTTAGCCGGAGTTTTTTTTTCGATTCGTTTTGTGGTTAAAAGACAAAAAAAAACTCCGTGTTCATTATCTGTCCCTAAATAATGTTAAGAACAATAAACTCGAGTTAAATAAAGACAATGAAAGTTCTAAAATCATCGTCACTTTTGCAGCGTGTTTGGCTAGTAAGAGTATAACTAAATTTGAATAAGTAAAAGAAAGGATTCGTTTCGTTTTTCGTTTCGTTTTTTTTTAGGTACATGGAATTTCGTTTCGTTTTTTTAGGTACATGGAATCTGAATAAAAGTCATGTATTAAACGATCAAAGAATTAGTTTTGTTTTTTTTTATCAGAGATTGGTTTTCTTTTCAACCTCGTCTAAAAAACTAATAAAAACATGTCGGACATTCCTAATATACGTCCATTTGAGTTGGCATTTAAACGTTTACATCACAGAGCGATGTACGTTCTAAGTGTATTCAATTCTAATGTTATTAATTGTTTTGTCTTTTACCTCAAAGAACATATATGTTTTATATAAGAATGGTTCACCACTTACCAAGACCAAAAGCCACTCGAGGTTAGAGTTAGGGTAAAGGTTAAGGAGTAAGGAAGAAGGGGTTAGGGTTAGGGTTAGGGTTAGGATTAAGGGGTAAGGGGTTAGGGTTAGAGGTAAGGGGTAAGGGGTTAGGGTTAAATGGTAAGGGGTTAGGGTTAGGGGTTAGGGTTAGGGTTAAGGGGTAAGGGGTTAGGGTCAGAGGTAAGGGGTAAGGGGTTAGGGTTAGGGTTAAATGATAAGGGGTTAGGGTTAGGGTTGAGGGGTTAGAGTAAGGGTAAAGTGGTTAAGGTTAGGGGTTAGGGGTTAGGGTTAGGGTTAGGGTTAGGGTTAAGTATCGGAAAACAATCTTGCAATCCGCGCGTTCAGTGGTCAACTACTAATTCAATTTGAATCCCCACGGAATCTTCAATACTTACCAGTCCTCTTCCCCCTTCTTTCCATTTTCCGTTTACTCTTTTATACGTATGTTTATTTTAGTTTTACGTAGTTTGTCCCAAACGACGGAAATATTCTTTAGGAAGATGCTGGTGCTTGTACAGATTGTGACCCATGCTAAAAAGGACCTTTCGTGGTCGTCGTCTTTTTCTTTACGTAAACAGTCGGAAGATGCCGAATGAAAACGATGCAGCGTCAAAATCAAAACGTGGCGACGACGCTATCAAACACGAATAAATAATGAAACAACATTTTAAGCAAGAAAAGGAAAATGTCACCGTTTATAAAAGTTTACGAATTTTTTTTTATTTCTTTGTCAAAGAAAATATAATGACACAAACGCGATAATCTTTTTTACAATGTTTTTTTTTCACGAGAAAGTTAAGTTTTGTTTAACTATTGGTCCCCCGATTTATAAAATCGGGAGAACTATGTTTTGAGGCATTTCCGTCCGTCCGTCTGTCCGTCCGTGTGTCCGTCCGTCCGTCCGTCCGTCCGTCCGGATTTTCTCCGCAACCATCCATTGAATTTCTCTGAAATTTTGCATGAAGTTGTACCTTTGGTCCGGTTAGAAAGTGACATTCTCCGATTTTTGAAAAAAAATCTGGTTAGCCCCCCCCCCAGGTGGTCAAAAGGCCCCGAAATGGCAAAAAATGACATTTTTTGCCCCATAACTTTTCATCCATCCATTCAATTTCTCTGAAACTTGACCAAAATGTGGAGGCAATTGTTCCTAATAAAAAATAAGTATTGCTGACCTTGGAAAAAATCTGGTTCGCGCCCCCAGGGGGTCAAAAGCCCCCTAAAATGATAAAAAGACCCTTTCCTCCCATAACGTTTGATCCATCCATTCAATTTTTCTGAAACTTGGTTAAAATGTAGAGGCAATTGTTCTGGATATAAAATGAGCATCCTTGATTTCAGAAAAAATCTGGTTCTCGCCCCCAGGGGCGGGGAGTCAAAAATGCCCCAAATTGCCCAAATTTATTGCATTTTACACTCGCCACATCGAGTCACATACAGAGGGGGACCACGCATGCGCGGCTTGTTTTTTTTGTTTCGATGTATTTTTTTGTGTGTGGTTTTTGAACAAGACTGTCTAGGTTAGCGTGAATAAAAGCACCAATTTTCTTTTCAATTTTTAGGGTTAAGTTTAGGGTTAGTGTGACCCGCTCCCAATTTTTGAAAACATTTTTCTATGGTAAAAGTGACGGATTATGGTTTGTTATAGGGGTTAGGGTTAGGGTTAGGGTTACTAGGTTTTGATTTCTGAGGAATTTTGTGTTTCATTTTCGAAAATTTTGTAGGTTTCTGTAGGCGTTAGCGCAGGCGAATTTTACGATTTACTATTTAGTAGAATTGAAAATTAGACCATGCAGTCTCGTGATCTGATTGGCTAAGCGCTTTGTTAGCATCCGACTGTTTACGTAAACAGCTGGGAGATGCCGACGAAAAATCGGTTTTAGTATGGGTCCCAATCTGTACCAGTACAAATGTTTGAATCTAAAAAAAAAAAAGATGCGTAAATTCAATATCTCAGTTCAAATCCCATGTTAAACCGAAGAGTGACACTCAGATGGGTCAAGTTACGGATAAACGTTCCCCATTAAGTTCTGAGGGACAACTGATATCTCTCTGAAGACGCTTGCGTGGCTAGTCTATTGTGAAGCAAACCTTGCGCAATCTCTTACCACATCTCTCCTGAAGTGGCATTACTTGAATCCAATGGCAGGAAAAGTCCCAAACAGCAAGAAACAACGCCGGGATACGCGGAGAACAGTCCGAAATACACCATCCGGTATTCCCAAATGGTCACCCATTAAGTACTGGCCAGGCCCAACGTCGCTTAACTGTCAACGGAACAATGCTATATTTAGAGACGGACAAAACTTAATCGTGATGGACCGCCGACGGACTCACCTCACCGGAAAGACGGACAAATCAACTCATAGAGATTCGTGGACAGTTCTAAACAGAAGCGGAAGTCGACAAAGAAGAAATAAATCCGTTGAGACGTGCCATTTTCGAATGGTCTCTTTCGCAATCGAAAAAAAAACGCGGGCATTAAAAGCTGAAATCCACAGAATGAGATGTGAGGTCCTTTGTCTTGATTCGTCACGATCCCAACCCACAGAATAAACTTTTGTTTTTATATACATAAAGTGTGTTTTCTTTTTGCAGTTTATGCTGATTTCATGAAAAATTGTGTGTACATTCGAGTACCTAGTACGCAATAAATCTGTCGCATAATGAGTTATATATACATATATATATATATATATATGTATATATATATATATATATATATATATATATGTATATATATATATATATATATATATATATATGTATATATATATATATATATATATATATATATATAAATATATATATATATATATATATATCACGAACATTTTTCACCCCATTTTTAATATTTTTAATATTTTTTGAATATTTGACCTTTGGCTATTTCTACAGCCAAATTATCTGTCTGTATTTCTCCTCTGATGATAAGATTTCGATCTTTGAAAAGCCTTGGCTTAAGGAAAGAATAATAAACACTGGTTTATTACAGAATACACCTTGCATTGAACAATCGAAATTTGAAATAAATTTGGACATTCGAACATGTTTATCACTCTTATTTCTTCTATCTTTATAATTGCTCTATCTCATATATTGAGCTTAACCTTTTTACTATAGGTCCTATTTACTAAAAGTTTACTTTTGGTTTATATTTGATTATATATATATATATATATATATAATATATACAGTAGTGACGTTTTTTCCCCTGTACCTTCTCTGAGTATAGGAAAATAACCACATGCATCACAGGCTACTAAACTCACTACTATACTACACTTATTCACTCGAGCGTGTTTTAGTAAATTTATTATTATTTTTTTCTACATAATATTAAATATTACATCTGGCCCACCATCCACGTCTCTCCGAAAAACCAACTCCATATATGTGGTAGCAAAAACTTTCCCCCCTAACAATTCTGTACTGTCACTCTACACATCGACACCGGGAACTAATAAGCACAGTTTAATTTTCACAAAACACCCAGTTCTTATTTATTATTTGCCTGGTATTAATTTACTACATAATATCAAGCAATACGCAAAGACTTAATGACCGCTCCCGTTCACTCCGATGATTTTCCGCGAATATCAGATTACGTTATTTCTAATTCTACCTATGACTTCTACATTTATATTCATTCCGGAAGTAAGCGAATGAAATTAAGTAACACAGTTCCTGCAACATTTATTCATTCAACATGACGGCTACAATTTCTTGATCGAATCGTCATCCTATCTAATTAAATAAGCGCCAAGATACTGGTAGACCCCGACACATTTACATTTTCAAAATCATACACCAATAACACGCATATTATAGAAAACTTGTCCAAATCCAGTCATTTTACTCAACTTCAAATGACCTAAACAGTGTCATTGCTAAATCTTAACATAACACGCATGCCCATAATCAAGCTTAGCTTAATTGACCTATTTTCACATGAATTTTTAACCTGAAACGGTGGTGCAGTCGTTAGGAAGACAGGTTTCATGAATTCAAATTCTGGTTGTAGAACGAGGAAAGCATTGGCATGCTAGAGTTTAATAAAATAGGTCATTCATTTAAAGCATTGCTGGGTCAGTATTACAAAATTGAAAAAAGAAGCCTTTATCAATGCAAGATTAATTTATTTTTATTTTTTTTTACTTTAATCTTATTAATTTCGGAATAAATTTATCATCAGAGTTGACCAGTATTGTGTCATTTTTTTCATAAAAAAAACACAAAAACACAAATAAACAAACTTTTTTCTTTTTGTTTCTTCGGTTAATGTCCTTGGTGTGATGTATCCACGCCGATGACGTTGTGTATTTATGTTAGTATACATATAATTATATGTTTTGTTTATTATCAATGTACGTATACGTTTCGTCCTCTTATAATCGGGACTCCTCAGCATAAAGATATGTATTTTTACAACTCAAATCCCGACACCTAGAACCACTCGACCAACGCTGAATAGCGAATAAACAGTGATAATTTTGACACTTTATCCGGCGGCTTTACGTCATAAGAGCGTTCGACTTAATGAAAAGAACGATGCATTTATAGCTAACGACGTCATTCTGTGTGTATACTACACTTCTAGACGGGGTTTCTAAGAGCTACAAATAATAAATATTCATTCGATCGGGACTCGTCAGCATAGAGATATAACTATTCACTACTGGTCGCGTTATTCGAAACCCCGGGCTCTGAGTGTGTTACACTTACTTTAAAAATATAGTTATAGCCCCCTTTACTAAAATTGTCGCATTCTGAGAGAATTTATAAACGAGCAGTAATACTATGGCTTAAAAGCGAGATTCCGGCCCCGTTTGTTGTTGTTGATGTTGTTGTTGAATCACATTATAATATATATATATATATATATATATATATATATATATATATATATATGTGTGTGTGTGTGTGTGTGTTGTTGTTGTTGTTGAATCACTCTCTCCACTGCTCGCTATACGCGTCCGCCGATTCAGCGTTTATAGATTTAAATCCCTCCTAATTATCATGTGAATTCGCGCCGGCCGAGGGGAACAACACTCGACTACAAATCAGTGGCGATTTTCAAAAACCGGGTTCAAGCCCGACGTGAATTTATATCCCCACACTGAAGATTGCTTAAGCTGTGATTCCTGGTACATAAAAAAATAAACCGTAAATGTGTGTGTTTCCTAGAAAATGTAAGTCTCAAAACAATGTTATATAATGGCTTGGACGCATCTATTCGAGATGGGGGTTTGACTTACGCGGTTATGGCGAGGTCGCCCCGTACAGTTCGGTTCTGTGAGATTCCCACGGATACGTACTGACATTGACGAAACCTTAAATTCACCTAAGGTCACAGAGGTCAGATCACACTTGGTGTTGATCGCGAGAGTTAGACGTGGGAACATTGAATTGGGATTTGAATCAGTTACTATCTGGAAGCGAGATAGCCAACATCGCAGAATGTGACGCACGAAAGATTTCCGCATGACGGAAAGATAGGAAAACGAACTGAATCCTCCTATATCCCAAGCAATTTTGAAATAACAAGGAAGTGGTAGCGTAGATTCTCTCTCTCTCTCTGATTGACAGACTCGTTCAGATCGGCAAAATGAAATACTAAATAAAGCGGCTCTTAAAAGAAAAAGAATTTGTCGTGAATTGAGTTGATTTTCAGGGCGAGGATCAAAAGTCCGTCGGGAGCGAGATGGCGTCGGCGTCGGCGTCGGCGTCGGCGAATGACGAAGCATCACGGTCGTGACAACGGAGGTTGCAGAAACAAAGTTACTGCTTATAGTCACACAGTGCCAACAGCAGGCTAGCGACAAACAGCATAAGAGAGAAGAAAAACAAGGTTTATGCAAGCAAGTTATTAACACGGAACAAAGAATACGGCATATCAGCCAGTAATGTAACATCAAAACTTAGATACGGGATGACTAGTCAAAAACACTCGGGAAGTTTGAAGATAAATTTGTAAAGAAAAACAATAACAAGAATATATTAATGTCGATTCTTTTCACGTGATGCGACCTGAGGCCGATATATTTGTAACAACTATTTGTGAGATTATCTAAGTTCTTGAATGTTTCTATATTCGCGATTTAACATTTTAACTAAGGTATAATGAATGCTTATATTGTTATCCTGATTAAGTCTGGTTTAGAGATAAGAGCAAGGATTAGCTCGGCAAGATTAAATCTGATTAAGAGATATAGGAGGTTAACATTTTTAACTAAGATATAGTGGAGACTTATGGGAGTAAGAATAAATTGTTTAATCCTGAATACAGAATCATTCAAAAACCCCGCAGAGTTACTGCCCTTAGACCGATGTACAAGCTGCCAGGACCCGGGTTAAATCTTAATCAAAGTTCATTTTGGATTGATTTACAGTCCTTTAATCCAGGCCTTGAATTTGAATTTAATGGGTGTTTTATAAACTTTTTATTTTTTCATGAGTATAATCCTTAAACCCATTTTCTCGCCTTAACATTCTCTATAAGACACATAATTAACCCTAAAAACAGTAACGGCCAAATATATGCTCCTTATAAACATTGACTCACACGATTTGTATAGAATTTATTTTTATTTTTATTTATTTTTATAATTTTAAATATTTAACAAATATACATACCACTTTAGAGAACATAACGAATCCAAACGAGAGTTACACGTGACTTCACATTTCTGAAACAGGTGACAACATAAGCTGAAGAGAGCCGGATGGTCAATTCCTTATAAGCTTGAAACCGACGGTACTAATGCTGTACTAATTTTTCTGTACCAAATTAAAAAAAAATATTACGCTCTTAATTTAGATTCATAATTAATCGAGCACTCTGCTGGGATTTTTCCTACTATATTACAAAATGAGTTCATAAACACACACACACACACACACACACACATATATATATATATATATATATATATATATATATATATATATAAACAAATGTTCTGAGGTACAAAACTTATAAATGCATTTAAAAAGGATGCGCGGAAATCTCTCAAAGGCCCTTTCGACTATCATCTCGTCAGGAGAAAATCGATAGTTTTTAATCAATAATATCGTCGAAAGAAAGAGCAAACATGAATTGAATGTGCCAAAATTAACGATGGAGCGATTAAAAGAAGTGAATTTAATGATTTCGTTAAAAAAAACGATTAAAAGGCGCTAGGTTAGGGGGAAATATATATATATATATAAAGTTCTGCGCAATACGTTTATACGTGCTAGTATATACGTCTGTGTGAGTTCGTGTTCGTCTTTGTGTGTACATCTTACTGATTCGAGATACTTATTGAAGTAATACCTTCCCTTGACATCGATTTTCTTCAATTCTTAACGATTGAAAGCCAAAGATACACGAGGCGTCGCCAAGGAATTTAAATAATGGTTTGGCGTTCGCGTTTGGGGAATCATTTTGACTTGACTGCAATTCAATGTTCTTCGAATCACGAAATTGTCAGATAATTTTCTGTCAGGACTTCATAAACAATCGACATGTTCAATTCCCGTCTGGTTGGCCTCGTCTATTTCAGGAATATACGTATATTCAGTCGACATGATAAGCTCTGCCTCTGACAGATTTTAGTTTAAGTCGGGTTGATGGAGAGCTATTAACGTCTGTTTGTTATTCCATTTTTGCTCTGTTAGTTTAAGTTTATACCAGGAGCATGGCAAAAAGCGTATAACAACAAGCTGAAAGAAACATAACAACACAAATGCATAAAAACAAGCATAACAACAATACAATTTGAATTAAGTCATATTACAACAAGTATAATAACTAGACGTATAAAAACAAGCATAACAACAAGGTATATTACAACAAGTATACAAAACTATACATATAAAACAAGCATAACAACAAGGTATATTACAACAAGTATAATAACTAGACATATAACAACAAGGTATATTACAAGAATAATAACTAGACGTATAAAAACAATCATAACAACAAAGTAGTTTACATCAAGTCATATTACAACAAGTGTAATAACCAGACATATAAAAACAGCATAACAACACGGTATATTACAACAAGTACAACAACTACACATATAACAAAACAATGTATATTACAAGTATGATGACTAGACTATAAAAACAAGCATAACAGCAAGGTATATTACCACAAGTATAATAACTAGACATATAACAACAAGGTATATTACAAGTATAATAACTGGACTATAAAATCAAGCATACTAACAAGGTATATAACTACACATATAAAACAGGCATAACAACAAGGTATATTAAAACAAGTATGATAACTAGACATATAACGACAAGGTATATTACAAGTATAATAACAAGACGTATAAAAACAAGCATAACAACGAGGTATATTACAAGTAGATTAACTAGACATATAACAACGAGGTATATTACATATATAATAACTAGACATATAAATCAAGCAAAACAACAAAGTATATTACGACAAGTATAATAACTAGACATATAAAAACAAGCATAACAGCAAGGTATATTACAAGTATAATAACTAGACGTATAAAAACAAGCATAACAACAAGGTATATTACAAGTAGATTAACTAGACATATAAATCAAGCATAACAACAAAGTATATTACGACAAGTATAATAACTAGACATATAAAAACAAGCATAACAGCAAGGTATATTACAAGTATAATAACTAGACGTATAAAAACAATCATAACAACAAGGTATATTACAAGAAGTATAATAACTAGACATATAAAACAAGCATAACAACCCGGTATATTACGACAAGTATAATAACTAGACATATAAAAACAAGCATAACAACAAGGTATATTACAAGATGTATAATAACTAGACATATAAAACAAGCATAACAACCAGGTATATTACAACAAGTATGATAATTAGACGTATAAAAATAAATATAACAACAAGGTATATTACAACAAGTATGATAACTAGACATATAACAACAAGGTATATTACAAGTATAATAACTAGACATATAAAACAAGCATAACAGCAAGGTATATTACGACAAGTATAATAACTAGACATATAAAAACAAGCATAACAACAAGGTATATTACAAGTATAATAACTAGACGTATAAAAACAATCATAACAACAAGGTATATTACAACAAGTATGATAACTAGACATATAACAACAAGGTATATTACAAGTATAATAACTAGACATATAAAACAAGCATAACAGCAAGGTATATTACGACAAGTATAATAACTAGACATATAAAAACAAGCATAACAACAAGGTATATTACAAGTATAATAACTAGACATATAAAAACAATCATAACAACAAGGTATATTACAACAAGTATAATAACTAGACATATAAAACAAGCATAACAGCAAGGTATATTACGACAAGTATAATAACTAGACATATAAAACAAGCATAACAACAAGGTATATTACAAGTATAATAACTAGACATATAAAAACAATCATAACAACCAGGTATATTACAACAAGTATGATAACTAGACATATAAAAACAAGCATAACAGCAAGGTATATTACAAGTATAATAACTAGACGTATAAAAACAATCATAACAACCAGGTATATTACAACAAGTATGATAATTAGACGTATAAAAATAAATATAACAACAAGGTATATTACAACAAGTATGATAACTAGACATATAACAACAAGCATAACAACAAAGTATATTACAAGAAGTATAATAACTAGACATATAAAAACAAGCATAACAACCCGGTATATTACGACAAGTATAATAACTAGACATATAAAAACAAGCATAACAACAAGGTATATTACAAGTATAATAACTAGACATATAAAACAAGCATAACAACCAGGTATATTACAACAAGTATGATAATTAGACGTATAAAAATAAATATAACAACAAGGTATATTACAACAAGTATGATAACTAGACATATAACAACAAGGTATATTACAAGTATAATAACTAGACGTATAAAAACAATCATAACAACAAGGTATGTTACAACAAGTATAATAACTAGACATATAAAACAAGCATAACAGCAAGGTATATTACGACAAGTATAATAACTAGACATATAAAAACAAGCATAACAACAAGGTATATTACGACAAGTATAATAACTAGACATATAAAAACAAGCATAACAACAAGGTATATTACAAGTATAATACCTAGACGCATAAAAACAAGCATAACATCAAGGCATATTAGAACAAGTATAATAACTAGACTTATAAAAACAGCAGTTCTTCCTATACCATGGGCAGATAACTCATCGTTTTTCCTGTACCATGGGCTGATAACTCATAGTTATTCCTGTACCATGGGCAGATAACTCATAGTTATTCCTGTACCATGGGCAGATAACTCATAGTTATTCCTGTAGATAACTATTTTATCTATACAATTATTATTTTATTTTTTATCATTCATTATTATAATTATATTTTTTAGTTTGTTTTTATTTAATTTATTTATTAGTTTACATTTAATTATTACTTTATTTTTAAATTAATAAAAGTTTGTGTACGGACTCTATTTAGATCGGATGCGAGCTGTCTCCCATTTACTCGCGTCTAAAGAAAGAGAAAATACATTATTATTTTGACCGAGAAACGAATACGCCTGTTTGACAAAATCCACCAAAATATCAAAGAATGATTCGATCTTACTAAAATATTCCGTATTTCTCTAGATGAATAAACGCGAAAGATGTTTTCACTTAGCCGATGTATACTCACATCGAAACAGGTCAGGCTTATGTGATTCAATGATAGAACATACTATTTTGAAATAATGTATATATATGAAGAGTTCGAACGCAAAACGCGATAAACGCTATTTAAAAAAGCACGAAACTGTCCCTACAAAAAGTCTTGCAGCTCAACACTTAACGCCACCCAAAAATATGCGTTACATTATATGATACCGAAATAACTTCTCTTTGATTTCAATAAAAATCAGTTTTCTTTCGAGGTCTAGA